>JACXGJ010000427.1:0-128195 GCA_016801105.1 Esox niger
TCTGAGGCCATTAGAAGGTCATTTGTTACCTTCACAAGTGCAGTCTCAGTACTATGATGGGGTCTGAAACCTGACTGGAGCATTTCATAAGTGTTATTTGTCTTCAGGAAAGCATTCAGTTGTTGGGAGACACATTTTTCTAAGATTTTTGAGAGGAATGGGAGGTTTGATATTGGCCTATAGTTGTTTAAAGTGTCTGGATCCAGATTGTTTTTTTTAAAAAGAGGCTTAATTTCAGCTATTTTGAGTGAGTTTGGTACACATCCGGAGGCAAGGGAGCAATTTATTATTTTCAACATTGGCTGACCTGGCACTGAAAATAGCTCCTTGAGTAGTTTAGTTGGAATTGGGTCTAGTTGACAATTTGTGGGTTTAGAACTCATTATACATTTAGTGAATGTGTCGAGCGATACGGGATCAAAAAGTTCCAGTGTCCCCACTGACACCTGTTTAGGTAGGTTCAGGACATTCCCAGGAAATCTGAGATTTTGGGGACTGTAATTATTTGAGGAGTCAGTTATTTATTTTCTAATGGTGATGATCTTTTCATCAAAAAAGTTCATGTATTCATTACAGCTAAAGTGAAGACCCACTTCACTTGTTGAAAGTTGCTTTTTTGTTAACTTTGCAACTGTATCAAAGAGACATTTTGGATTGTTTTTGTTCACCTCAATCAGGTTGGAGAAATACGCTGATCGAGCAGATGTGAGTGCTTTTCGGTATTTAAGTGTGCTGTCTATCCACGCTACTCTGAATACTTCCAACTTGGTGGAGTGCCTCGTTCTCTCCAATTTTCTGGAGGCTTGCTTTAGTGGTCTAGTATTTTCTGTGTACCAGGGAGCAAGTGTCTTGTTCCGTAGCTCTTTTAAGTGGTGCAACCATATCTAAAGTATTTCGCAGTGTTGAGTTCAGATCCTGGATTAGATCATTTACGGATTTATTTTCTTTGTCACTGATGAGCGAGCTTGGAAGAATATCAAGGAATGTATTTGTAGCCCGAGAATTTATAGTGTGGCTTTTGAAACTCATTTTTTGAGGAGCGAGTGGACTTCTTGTTTTTACGGTAAATGTAATAAGACAGTGATCTGACATTCCAGGATTTACAGGGGAAATTATTAGATCTAAAATATCGATTTCTCTTGACAGGACTAAATCTAAGGTATGACTGTGGCTGTGCGTTGGACCTGAGACATGTTGGATAAAACCGATTGAGTCAAGTATCGCTTCAAAGGCTTTTTGAAGAGGGTCGTTTGACTTTTCCATATGAATATTGAAATCGCCAGAAATTAGAATACTATCTGCCATAACTACAAGGTTAGACAGGAATTCTGGAAACTCATTGAGGAACATTGTATATGGCCCGGGCGGCCTGTAAATAGTGGCTATGTAAAACGATTTATCTGCCTGGTTAACTTTCATGAGCAAGACTTCCAAAGAATGAAAACCAGTGATGTGTTTGAGAGTAAATTTATATTTACTGTGGTAGATATTAGCAACACCCCCTCCTTTTCGGGATGTACGGGGGATATGATTACTAATATAGCCAGGAGGAGAGGCCTCATTTAGGGCAGTAAATTCTTCAGGCTTCAGCCATGTTTCACATAATCCAATAACATCAAGTTTATGATCAGAGATCAATTTATTAACTGCAATTGCCATTGGAGCAAGGGACCTAACATTTAGTAGTCCCATTTTGAGACACGTGGTAATATAGTCATTCTTATTTGTGACCGAGGTGGAGGAAGGTTTTACCTTAATAAGGTTGCTATTGTTAACGCTTCCTTGTTTAACTTTTCTCAGCCTGGAACGAGTCACAGTCGCAATAGACAAAACTGTACTAACTACTCTGGCTATGCTATCGACAGACGCCACTATGCTAGCAGGCTGGCTAACAGCCTGCAGCCTGTCCTGCACCCTATCTCATGGTGAGGCTAGAGGAGGGAGACTCCTGTCAATGTTCCAAGATAAAAGAAGAGCACCACACCAGCTAGGATGAAGTCCGTCACTCCTCAGCAGGTCAGGCCTGACCCTATTTCTGGGCGAGTCCCAAAAAGAGAGCCAGTTATCTACAAACTCTACCTCCTGCGACAGGCAGAACTCTGTTTTCAGCCAGCGATTGAGTTGGACAAGTCTGCTGTAGAGCTCGTCACTACCCCTTGCTGGGAGTGGGCCAGAGTCAATTACTCGATGCCGACACATCTTTCTAGCTAATTTACACGCTGATTCTATGTTCTGCTTCATAACCTCTGACTGTTTCATCCTAACGTCGTTGGTGCCAACGTGAATAACAATATCTCTGTACTCTCTACACTTGCCAGTTTTATACTTCGCTAGCACCAACCCCAGATTTGCGGCTCTGTGATTTACAGGTCTGTGAGAGCCAGAAATCGTACTTGTTTGTAGGTGACCAAATACTTATTTCACAGAGGAATTTACCAATACATTCATAAATATCCTACAGTGTGATTCTCTGGATTTTTTTTCTAATTTTGTCTCTCATAGTTGAAGTGTACCTATGATGAATATTACAGGCCTCTCGCATCTTTTTAAGTGGGAGAACTTGCACAATTGGTGGCTGACTAAATAATTTCTGTACATGGTAGAATTAAACTAATTTTGAATGATGAAGCAAACATTGTATTCGGTCAACATGGCTTGCAATTTGCTCCTCTTTATGAAAATGCACTCCGGGGCTGCTGTTTGTTGCCTCATGTTTACAAAATAACTTTTAAGATTTTTATTTTTAGCTTTCACCACTGAAAAGATAAAGTTCTCCAATGATTAGGCCGAACGAGTCAGTCTGCCACCCGCGGGACCATCCCACGCAGATCCCGGACAGATGCGACCAGCACCCCTGGGCATGAGCCTTCTCTTGTATGATAGTCTGGAATTCTGTCAGGTCTGCCTGGCGCTCCACAACACAAGCATAAAAAAGACTAGACAATACACTGCCACTGGGCTGTTGAGGTCTTATTGACCAAGACTAACAATGACATTTTTGAGTGATAGGGAGACAGCGGATATGTGCTCGGGGGCCTGAGTGTTTTTTAAAGCGGCAAGCTTATTTGAAGTAAAAGCCTGTGTTGGTCTAGTCAGGCTACAGTTCCTGCTATTAAGGGTGCCCCTACAAAGTGTATGGCCATGGCTTACATCCGATTTGTGTATCATTGGGGTACATGTAAACGTTTAGAGGACATCAGAGGAATAAAAAAAATCAACAGTGAGGTTACTGCCATGTTCTTTTGGCCTGGTAATTTGATATCCTTCTAAAATAATATTGATGTCAGCTTGACCCAACTTTGTGATAAATTGTTTCATCTATAAGTCATAGCTGCCATTTTATGTCCTTGTGTGAAGTGAAGGCCCATCAATCAATCATTCACCTTTTTGAGAGGACAATCCTTCATGTTCGGCCTGACGTCATCGGTGACAGCTGGAACTGTCTTAAAGCGGGTGAGAGTGCAACCATCCATCAACAATACACTTTCCACAAAAGACAACAATGCCCTTTGACAGCTATTATGTAGAGTTTGCACTTAAAGAGTCACAGAGGGTCACTATACATTCGCTGCTTAGCCCACTCCCCGCCCCACCTCGGACAGTAGGTACAGGTATTTGAATGTACATGGGGAAAATGTCGATGTACAAGCAGTGGCCTACACGTCGACATTGTCATCAACATACAATCTGAATTATAGATGAATACACCAGGGGGTATTTTTTGTTCATTTGATATCCAGGGCTATTTATAAAACTAAAGCTATAGCCCCGGAGAACCGGTCCTAGCGACGCCACTGCCCCGTCAGAAGCAATAACCTTCATCACATTGAGGTGAATTGAGATTTACAAGATGTAATTTAATTGAATCGATCAAAGCTAACATTTATCTAAAAAAAATAGTGTATTTACCATAATGTCAAGTACTCAAATACGCAAAGATATCAATCATTTTTAGCTGTTTCTACAAGAGATAACTCAGGTCATTGTGAAAACGAACTAAACGGGCATCACACACAAGGCTGCCTTACCATCAAAGTAGCCATGCACGGGGATCTAAATTCAATCCGCACGACTCCCGCCTGCGTAAAGTTCCATTAAATGCGCTTCCCTACCCTGGCAGTCTTTCAGGCAAACACAAATGTACCGCGGTCAAATAAATCAAAGAATCTGTCAGTTCTTTATGCCAGTTTGTCCAAGTCAAGACGCCACAGGTTAAACAAATGTATTATCCCATGCAAATTAGTCGTGAGTCAATCTGCTCGTTAGATAGGGAACAAGACCTCGGAGGGCATTAAGCGGAGGATGCATCATATCGTTATAAAGAGAATAGATCGAGCTGAAGGGAGAGCAAAGAGCATTGGCAACTATGAACAGGCCAGCGAGGCATGCTAATTGCCTTCTCTGTTCTGATCTTCAGAACTTCTCCACAAAAATCAAAATTGAGCCTAGAAAAGGTATGTCGATGTCAGGTCATTAGTAAGCAGGTATATGGATCCGAAGAATATTCAGAAGGCCTATTAGCTGGTAAAGCTTATAATGAATGCTACACATTGCAGGGGCGTACCATCAACCACATCAATAAAACAAGTATTTAATTAACAATGCTTAGACGAGTAAACACATTTTTATTACATGGAATAGTGTTTCAATGTCTGAAGCTGTATTAAAGGATGGTTGCATGGACATGTTGTGCCCCAAAATGTGTAGGAAAGGCATGATCCAGGAGTTCTTGATTTTTTTATCCCCGTCATCCACCATTGCTTATGATTTTTTACTGTGTATAAAAATTGTTGGATAAAAAAATGAAACTACGGCCAAACTTCTTTCAGTCTGCTTGATGACATCCTAATAAAACAGATCATACTGCAGGAACTTAGAAACAAACAGCATATTTAGAGGGAAATTGCTATTTATTTTCTAAAACATCAAACGTATTGCCTTCCGCACCATCTTAACAGTCAAAAACCTTTGCTTATGTATAAAACCTTTTGTCCCTGAGGGATGAAATACTGTGCAACGAGGTGAAACATGCACCTGCTGACAAATACCATCAGTCTGTTAAGGCCCTACAGGAGCGAAGTTGGGTGGCTCAGCTCCCGTGCTACACATCTTCATGTGCTCTAAATACACCTACACTAACTGATTTCAGGTCTGTGTTTCACAACGACTAAAATGGCTTTGGGAAAAAAAGGTGTTTCACCTCACTCCCTCCCTCAGGGAACAAATGTTTTACAGTATCTATCTCACGATTTTATGTTATACACAATATATTGTATTAATACTATCTATTGGCCTCAATGTACACACTATAATAAAATGTGGAGACAGGGAATATTGGAATACTTTCCTAGGGCACTGCATACATAACCAGAGGTTTTCCTTTGGTCAGTCACTCTGGTACAACATGAGGGTACAATACAATCACTCTGCTAAGCCAGAGTCTCAGAACACTGACATGAGGACCCTGAGGCAAACCGCTACAAAAAATATACACGGGATCGCAGAAAAGGCAACTATGGGCTAGGCTGCCAGGCCATCCAGACAAAAGCAGCAATGAACCAGACTATTCGGGTGGTAACAAAGGAGCTAAAACCAAATTTAGGTGTGTGATGAGGCCCACGGTTCAATTAGCGTAAAGCTTAGTTATGAGATACTGGGTGTCATGCCCTCTACTGGCATGACACACAGAGCATGATCTACTGGCATGCAAACAGAACAACTTAAATAGGGTCCCCAATTAGAGACAACAAGATGCAGCTGTCTCTAATTGGAGAGAACAGAAAACAGTACTGCAGAGATACCTGTGGCCCCCAGGCGAAGCAGGAAAGTGCGGTGGACCAGCACTGGGGGCTCAGAGCTGGGGACTGGCACAGGAACAAGTAGGCTGGGATGGGAGGCCTGACGTTTCCTACTTGACCGCTGACGGGTCCAGAAACCTGGACCTTAGGCATTCCCTCCACATGTTGATGTCACTCTGCATTTTTCCTCATTTCAGAAGTACAACTGTATCTTTTATGTGTCTGGGCTAAAAAAAGAATCCCTGAATGACTATGAACTTGACCTTGCCTGAATTGAATGTCAAGTGAGTCATTGTAACACAGCTACCAATCACTGCCCTTTGTTAAGGGACTTTCAAAAAAGCTCCCCATGTAAGGTGTTGTAAGAGACATGGGAAAAGTGGAAAGGGTATTCAATTAAAATATAAATCTCTGTTATTCCAGTCAGTCAATGCATGTTTTTGTGATTAGCAGAGATAAATTGGCCCAAACAATAAACAGAATACTTTAATTCTGGGGTAATGGATCATCTTAGCAACTACTATAGTTTAGATATATACTTTTTAATAATAATAAAAATATATTTTATGTTTGCATATTAAAATAGTACAAAAAATATATTTCAATCACACTTACACTGAAAAAATATGTGAAAAATCTATTGTTAATTGAGTGACTGGATTTGCCAATAGAATAAATGTCCTTAGTAGGAAATGCAGTAGAGGAAAATTTGCCTAAATAATAAACAGAATACTTTAATCCTGGGGTTAAGGATAATCTTAGCAGCCACTATATTTTAGATATACTGTATACTTTTTCTTAATAAAAGAGGAATTTTAATCTAACTTGCATATTAAAAAAGTATTAAAAAATCTATTTCAAGCATACTTTATATTGAAATTAAATGTGAAAAAGTATAAAAAGTGACTTGTGAGTCTGGATTGCTATTATAAAATTATAGCATCAAGTTCAAAGGGGTTCACACAGACATAACCTGTATTTTCAGGTTTTTGCATTGTAAACTGACATCTTCAAAGCAACTTACATATAAAGGTTGATGTACAGCAGAGAACAGCTTTATTCGAAACATACATTTTAGAACATTTTAATTCCAATGTCAGGAGTTATGAAATAGTTTTAAATCACAGACCCAATCCTTAAAGCTAAATACCACAACACATGCCTGGCTCTGGCCTCTGTTCAAGATGAAGTGCCCTTTTTTAAAGTCCATTGTATTCTGACTGAAAACGGGGTATTTTTTATCAATCACCTCTTGTTAGTGTAACAGAATATGTTTGAATTATGACTGTAACACCTTTAAGGCATAGATTAGGTAAGACTTCAGAATAGACCATTCTATCCTGGGTTTGTGGGGTGAGACACTTGGATTGGGTTGATAGTTATTTCCATCTGTTGTAAATCTTGAGCGTTTCATAATAAGGTGATTTTCTCTGGCAGCAGCAATTTTGAAGACAATTGCAAAGCTTAGGAATTTCTATATAGTTGCAGAACCAAGGCATTTGTAGAGGCCACATTCTCCTCAGAATATTCTACCATGAACTTATTTAAACTGATTTCAGAGTTCTCTTCTATTTCAATCTGCACCTCTTTCAGAGCTCCTCTAATCAGCTAAGACAATGTGATTGGTGTGAAACAATTCCTTGGGGTCATCTGATAAGGCTGAGGTATTTTCCCTACTCTCTCAGAATCCAAAGTTTCATCCCATCTATCAATGGAGTCATGGCTGCAATTTACCTGCAATAGAAATCACAAGAACAGAAACATTATGAAGGCTTTTATATAAAATTGTGAAGCATTAACATAATACCAGCGAAAAATACAGATTATCAATGATTCGCTATAATGTGCCACGTGTTTGGAGTCTGATAGGCTTTCCTTGTCAAAGTTCATTAAATGTTAACTATCAGCATTATTTTGAATGGCAGGGGCATTCTGTTTCCTCACCTCAACACAGTCTGTGGCATGAAGGACAACTAAGGAAATGTTTTATCAAACATATAACTCCTCATTTATGACATTTGGTTTAAAACCCATCAATTCCAGTACTCTCAGACTCAAAAACAACATGCATCTACTTCAAGACTATGGCAGCCATATAGTGAAGTTACCCAAATAGGAGGAAACATTTTACAAACATTTCTGAAAAACACTGCATTTAAAAACCTAAAGAACTCCATGGACACTGGCTGCAGGATAGCTGGAAAGTCAGAGAACAGGATTATATGGAAGAATATGAAAGTTTCTGTATGCTTCATTATTCATGTCATAGTCAAGCAGATGTATGCTTTCTTTGACAATCAGGACAACGCTTTTTCCCCCAGCAATGAGCATAGCTACCAAATGAAAACAAAATGTGTCTACTTATCCACTTTCTGTTGCATTGTGTAGAACTACATTAGGGCTAGTTAAGGCAAATTATTTAAATGTTTAGAATGGCCCTTTGAAGATGACATTGGGTGGTATTGTATCTGCTGAAGCATAAAACAAGTGAACATTTGCCCTTGTCATACTTCCCAGGTATACATCTGTATGTGTTTTTGCTTTACATTGTCAGCGGGAAGAAGCGATCTTCCCTAAGCAAACTAAAATCACACTGCTTCCCTTAGGTCTCCCCGTTGGCTGAGGAAGCTTTAACTATCTACTGAATAAATTATTAACAACAAGTAACACAACCATTTCAAACCCCTTTCAAGACGTCCAGGCAGCCATATTTAATATCTCTCGAATGAAAAGCAATTAATTGGGGCTACTAAGACAAGTGGTGAAGAATACCTGTAGTGAAAAAATAGAAAACATTTACAACATCTTATGTATTCTGTATGAAGAGTTGAGTGCAATTGTGGTGCTAGTTGGCTTTGCTGAATTGAATAGCTAAGTAACGTAAAGTTAACGGGAGCAACTAGTATTCTCACGACAGACTGCATTATTTGGTGTGGTGTAGACTTACGAACGGAATGTAATTCGCGTAAGTTCTGTTGATATTTATATTACTTATTGTTATTTCTGCAATACAATTTTAGCCACCGGCTGGAAAAGACATGCCTATTTTTGAATAGAATATTGACGGTCCATTTTTGACTGCTGCGTGATGACGACATCAACTAGCGTCTCCGCTCCTGTCAAAATAATAACAATGGGTTCGAATGACTTCCTAACAAGCGTGTAAGTAACACATGAAAACAGTAAAATAAGTTATCCATTAAGTAAGTCCCCTTTCAGGAAACTTCGGAGGTTGAACTTCAAGAAGGCAGGAACTTTAACCCACATGACTGCCATTGTCCAATGGGAACTCAACTCACATCTCTGGATCATCTCAGTTTTGGACCAGCAGCAAAGAATACAAAAGGAGGTTGGTCTAAAGACAGACAAGATGTAGATAAAGTCGTTAACATGGTCTAAATATTGCGTAAGACAAACGACAAGTATCTACTTTAGGTTGTTGTACTCGTGGATTTGGAAAAATCGATTCAACGCCACCGTAAGTATTAAATAATATACTTTTTTCTTGTTGACTTGTTCATGATTGGGACAGATGAAAAAGTTTGTGGATATTTCGTCATTCAGTCTGCGACACGGTCTTCCCGCTACTGTATGTACGTTTACGAGTTGTGTTAATAGGTACCACGAATCTCAGCACGGTGTTAGACAGTAAATGAAATGAGTTCCTCAGTTGTTTTCTTAATTTCTAAGTTTGCTTTGGGTGTATTAAGCTGTGCCCTGGAAACCTGCTCGCTAGCTTGTTTTTTGACATCGTTGGTTTAGCCAACGTCAACAGCTAAGTAGCCATGTAGCAGGTCAGCCAAAGGTTTTATTGTGTTATTTAATGATGTTACATCGACTTGACATAGCTAATATAGCCTACACTTTAGCTAACCTGGTTACATAGCACACGTTCCTTTCCTAATAATTACTAGTTAAACTGTTACTACTTGATTCAAAACTCATTATAAAGGGGTACATTGGGTCCTGGATGCTGATTGGTTGAAAAAGGCGTGTTATACACGACCTGTAATAGGGGTATTTTAAAACATAACTTTTGACTGTTCTATTTACGTTGGTAGACAGTTTATTTTGTCTAGGTTTTGATGCTGTACTAATTTCGTAGACTTGCCATGCTCTTGTTCAGATTTGTTGCAGCTGTTAAGACAAATCCTGTTGCTACAGTTATATACCTCAGGAATTCGTGCTGAATAAAAGTTATGGTCGGTGTCCAGGCACTCCACAAAAAATATTACTGACGGGTTGAAAATATGGATTGAGTAATATCGTCTTTTACAATATATTTTACAGTAATGTTTATTGTCCCTTAGCAGCAGAGATATGGTAATGTTTGGAGCATAGAACTGCAATAAAATCCAAGCATGGAATTTTAATACTTATCGAACTGTGAATAATGTGTGAATATTAATACTTATTGTATCCTCTAAATATCCTGAAAATATCTTATTGTGGGCTTCCTGGCAATTCCCCAAACAAAAAAATATTTGTCATATATCGCACTTTGTCTTTGCTTACTGCTTAAATAACTTTAGATCATTTGTTTCTCACAGAGCTGTGAACTCTCCCGCTCCCACCTTTCTGCACTCTACAAAACTCCCTTAAAGATGGAGCAGCATACTCATTGTTTGACGTGCCTGAGTCAGAGGTGCATGACTAGGCCTGAACCTGGTATTTCCTGTGACCTGGTCACCTGCCCCCTGGTATGTGGAGCTGTTTTCCACACCTGCAAAGGTTTTGAGCACCGCCTTCTCTGTCCCCTGGAGAGGGTCTCTTGCCTCAACAGTGGTTTTGGCTGCCCTGCCACCCTGGTGCGGAATCGAATGCACGCACACCTGGAGGTGTGCCCGGCTGGTGTGGTGTGCTGCACTATGGAGTGGAACAGGTGGCCAATCAGCTGCCTGGACTACACGTCGTACGAGAGCCTGAGCTGGGGGGTTGAGGAGACAGAGCAACTGGACATGGCACTGGCCTTGCAAGACCAGCACACACTGATAGAATCCCTTAAGGTAGTTGCCATGGCACCTACGGTTGAGAGACAGCTACCTGTTGCTGCTGCAAAAAGGGAGGTGGTGGTGAATGACCCTGTAGCTGCCAGTTCTGAGCTGTTGCAGACAGAGTTTCAACCCTTGTCGACTTCACCATCACTGGAGCTGCTGGATGCCCCGCCTCCGGCGCTGCTGGATGCCCCGCCTCCGGCGCTGCTGGATGCCCCGCCTCCGGCGCTGCTGGATGCCCCGCCTCCGGCGCTGCTGGATGCCCCGCCTCCGGCGCTGCTGGATGCCCCGTCTCGTCCACTGGTCTTAGCAAAGGATAAAATTGCTAATGGAATAAACGGTTTGAACGAAGAACGGTATAGCAAACTGTACGAGGCCACAGTAGAGACAGCAAGGAGCCTTGCTGCAGCATTGGATGTCCTCAGCAGTGCCAAAAGCAGCTCAGAAAATGTCACAGATCAACACATGAAAATCAATGGAGGAGCAGTGCCGGAGTATCAGGATGGAGAGAGCTTCAGTGACAGAAACAATGAGCCCCTACTTCAAAACATTGTTGAAATCAAAGGTCCTGTAGCTGAGGGTGCTGACATAAAGGAGTGCTTTGGTCAACTGCATCAACTCCACCAGGCTACAGTCCAACTTAGAAAGAGCCTGGTCACAGCCCTGGGTGACCTTGGCAACACGGTCAAATACTCAGACCCAATCAGTGGAGTCCCATCTCACCCACAGATGGAGCATAATGGGACTTCCAGACAATCGGAAGAGCTAGACACAAGAAATGTTGAGATGAAACCTGCCAAGATAGGATCATCGTTTGCTGAGCTCAGTGTTGTCAGCAGAACAGACAGTGAGGCCACAATGGAAGGAGTGGCTAATGTCGATGCACAGGTGGAACTTTCAGGTTTGTCCATGATGAATGTTGAGGGAATGGGTGAACAGAGCTTATTTCATGGTTTGATCAGTAAAAGCTCCCAAAAAAGGCCAGGGGAGCAGGCCTTCGGTTCAGATTCAATTGACCAACAACAACCTGGTACCAGCTGGTGTTCCGATGAAGTAACCTGCCCAGTCAAGGTGCTAGATGACTTGAGTCCTCTGCCTGTTCCTCACGGGCCCACTGGTCCTCAATCACAACAACCTCAGCCTCACCCAGCCCCTCCACTAGCACTGCCCCTCCATATCCACCAGGGTATCACACACAGGGCCAGTCACGTGGTCCTAGAGGACAGAGGACTGCAGAGAAAGTTCCCCAACCACCAGTTGCTTGGAGGCCTGGGCCAGTTTGCTCTGTCTAATGGACGGAGAGTTCGTGTTAGATTTAGACCCAAAATGGTGGACAAATCGGTGGATACATCAGACTTGGAACAGGAGGAGGATCCCATGGGCCTTGGGGAGATAGACCTGATCACCGCAGCGCTCCTCTTCTGTTTGGAAGAGTCCCGCAAGTGCCGCAGGATATCTGACACCAACTATGTGGATGGCTTCCACGTGGACTTCGGCACACAGACCTTCACCTTCCCTGCGGCCATCCTGGTGACTAGCACAAGGGTGGGTGACGTGGCTTCGGCAGCCGCCTGTGACCACGCGCCGCAACTCTCCTACCCCAGTCCCTTCCGCACCCTTCGCTTGGACCTGGTTCTAGAGGAGATCCCACAGATCCGGAGCATCCCTTGCAATCGTCTCCAGCAAATGTTTTCCTTTGTTTGTGGCCAGCTGTTTCGCAGGGATGAGTACTCTTCCCACTTCAAGAACGTCCATGAGGACATCCACGCTGGCCTCAACGGCTGGATGGAGCACCGCTGTCCCCTGGCCTATTATGGCTGCACCTACTCCCAGCGCCGGTTCTGCCCCTCAACCCAGGGGTCAAAGGTAATCCACGATCGGAACCTTAGGTCATTTGGGGTACGGCCATGCCCTGCTGAAGGGGAAGCCTTGGGACAGTCCCAAGCAGACCAGTTAAGCGGGCTTCCCTTTGAGGTGCTGCAGCACGTGGTTCGATTTCTGGACGGGTTCAGTTTATGCCAGCTGTCTGTTGTTTCGCGGACCATGAGGGATGTGTGTGCTAGCCTGCTGCAGTCCCGGGGAATAGTTGAACTACGGTGGGAGCGACGACAGTACCCAAACGGAACCTTCTCTTGGCAGATCAAAGATCGGGTAAGAACTCTGTTTTGTCTCGAACTGAACCATCGGTTGCTATTATTTTAAACCTCTGTGAATACTTCACTTGCAAGGGTAGTCAGGGTGACTAATTACAAATGGTGCCAGATATTTATTCAACAATACAACAGGTCATTTTGACCCAAAGTTTGGTGCACTGTGTAAAATGTATACGCCATGTAAAACTTGGGGATTTCCAGCGAGAAAATGTTGGTTTCAAAGCAAATTAATATCATATAGTATGTTTAGCAAATTCCTTACATATCCTATTTTTGCAAATTGATAACGTACAGTGAGGGGAAAAAAGTATTTAATCCCCTGCTGATTTAGTACATTTGCCCAATGACAAAGAAATGATCAGTCTATAATTTTAATGGTAAGTTAATTTGTTAGGGACAGAATAACAACAAAAAACTAATTTTATAAATTGATTTGCATTTTAATAAAGGAAATAAGTATTTGATCCAATTTCAATCAGAGACTTCTGGCTCCTAGGTGTCTTTTATACAGGTACTGAGTTGAGATTAGAGCACACTCTTAAAGGGAATGCTCCTAATCTCAATTTGTTACCTGTATAAAAGACGCCTGCCTGCAGAAGCAATCAATCAGATTCACAAACTCTCCACCATGGCCAAGACCAAAGAGATGTCCAAGGATGTCGGGGACAAGATTGTAGACCTACACAAGTCTGGAATGGGCTACAAGACTATTGCCAAGAAGCTTGGTGAGGAGACAACAGTTGGTGCGATTATTTGCAAAATAATTGTCAATCTCCCTTGGTCTGGGGCTCCATGCAAGATCTCACCTCGTGGAGTTGCATTGATGAGAGCGGTGAGGAATCAGCCCAGAACTACACAGGAGGATCTTGTCAATATTTCTCAAGGCAGCTGGGACCACTGTCACCAAGAAAACATCCATGGAGTGTCTCAAGAAGGAGCACATTAAGGTCCTGGAGTGGCCTAGCCAGTCTCCAGACCTTAATCGCCTAAAATCTGTGGAGGGAGCTGAATGTTTGAGTTGCTGAACGTCAGCCTTGTAGTTAATCCTCAGATCCCTCAGCTTCAACCTTAATGACTAGGAGACGATTTGCATAGAGGAGTGGGAAAAAATCCTCCATGAGATGTGTGCAAACCTGTTGGCCAACTGCAAGAAACGTATGACTTCTGTGATTGCTAGCAAGGGTTTTGCCACCAAGTACCAAGTCAAGTTTGGCAGAGGTGTCAAATACTTATTTCCCTTATTAAAATGCAAATCAATTTATAACGTTTTTGACATGTTTTTCCTGGATGTTTTTGTTATTTTGTCTCACTGTTTACATAAACCTATCATTTAAATTCGAGACAGATCATTTCTTTATCAATGGGCAAACATACAAAACCAGCAGGGGATCAAATACATCTTTCCCTCACCCTAACTACCTAATAACATTCGTTATTGGCTGCAGCAGCAAACGTGAAACAATAGCTAATTGTACAAGTGACCTTGAAGACCAGTGCTTCTAACTGGCCAACAATTTCGACAGATAGTATTAGAATACATACACATTTTCTGACTTAGCCTAATTTATAGGTAATCAAAAGTTTAATAATTTTCTTGCCGGTGTCATCTGCAATGTTTCTGTATTAGACTGAACATTAAATTATGAAACAGATCTGACAAAACGGAAGTGTGTGTTTTAGACAGCCGAGTGTTAGCCAGCCGAGTCTAAGGGGCTACAGCTGGAAGCCTCTCCTTTTTTCCATGGTTGGATTGGAAGAACGCTAAAAGGCTATGTAGAACATTTGAAACAATGATGCCTGGCTAGGCGTCGTTATGTAATTATATAGGGTATGTAAATGCAGAATGAAATTATAAAAAAGAAAATCTTTATTTTGGGTATTGGGTATTTCGGCATATAAGAACGTGAAGTTTGTCTGCAGACCGAGGTTGCGTATTCCGGGACTTGCAATGGTAATCATGGGAGTTGCTATGGCAATTTTGGTCTGTAAAAAGGAGCAATCTCCAAGGCTGTGAAATGCTACAAAATGCAATTAATCGAATGGCCACTTGAGTCTGGCTGCAAATGGGAGAAATCTCCTTAAACATCCCTGGCAAAATGCCCAACGTTACAGCAGAAATAAACACGTTTACAGCCTGGCACATTTTTTTGGGGGGTGTATATTGCTTATTTTCCCCTTTTTGACAATTTTTTTTTATAACTCATCTGTTTCAATTTTATTAAGTCTTGTAATTAGGGAATGTGGCCTGTTGAGTGGCAGGTGTGGTGCTGGTGCTGTAACTCCTAGCGGTTTGTCTTTTCTGGTAGAGCATCAGGTAACCCCAGTTGTTATAATCAAGTGACATTGAGATAAACTACTCGGAACCATACAGTCTATGCTCATAACTAAAGTTATGTGAAAATCGTATATATTATCTGCAGTGGCAACCTATTTATTTTTGTATATATTTTTTTTACAGTATATCATCTCGACACAGAGTAACATACTAATAGTATTTAGCTTCTTTGCCTTTGCTAACATGGTAATGTTGCGCTTGGTGGGCGTTGTTGTAGCAACTAGCCACCTCAGCTGTACCCAGGTCCCACCTCTCTACCCATTTTTTGTTATCTGGGAGTTGGGCAGAGGGAGGCACTGCCAAGATGGCAACAGCCATCTCCACCAAAAATGAGCTTCAAAACAGGTCTTCAGACACCTATGGGTGACAACACAGTTACTACGTCCATATTGTTTTTAGAGTCTATGGCCTGTATCTAAATGACCGGCCATAGTGTGAGCGTAGTTTGCAAATGTGAACTAACTTCACTAGCTAGCTGCACAAATCTGTTTACTAGCCATCTAAGTGTAGGGTTGATATGTTTCAGCCATTATCAGGTAACAACAGTGGATAGAAATAGTCTAATCTTCCACCTTTGTGACCTATACGTGAAGAATTCTATTGAAAAACAAAAAGAAAAAACTCACAATAACCTGGTTGCATAAGTGTGCACACCCTTTAACTAATACTTTGTTGAAGCACCTTTTGATTTTATTACAGCACTCAGTCTTTTTGGGTAGGAGTCTTATTAGCATGGCACATCATGACATGGCAACATTTGTCCACTCTTGCAAAAGCACTCCAAATCTGTCAGATTGCGATATCTCTTGTGCACAGCACTCTTCAGATCACCCCACAGATTTTCAATTGGATTCAGGTCTGGGCTGTGGCTTGCGCCATTCCAAAACATTAATTTTCTTCTGGTAAAGCCATGCTTTTGTGGATTTGGAAGTGTGCTTTGGGTTATTGTCGTGCTGAAAGGTGAACTTCATACTCATCTTCAGCTTTCTAATGGACGCCTGAAAGTTTTGTGCCAAAATTGCCTGGTTTTTGGAACTTTTCATAATTCCCTCCACCCTGACCTGGTTCCAGCTGAAGCATACCAGACCCAAAGCATGATGCTGCCTCTCCAAAGCTTCACTGTGGGTGATATGCAGTGTTGTTTTTGCGCCAAACATGCCTTTTGTAAATATGGCCAAAAAGTTTAACCTTTTTGCAAACTTCAGCCGGGCTTGGATGTTTTTCTTTGTAAGAAAAGGCTTCCGTCTTGCCACCCTACCTCATAGCCCATTAATATGAAGAATACGGGACATTGTTGTCACATGTAGCATACAGCCAGTACTTTCTGTAGCTTGTTTATTGTTGCTTTAGGCCTCTTGTTAGCCTCCCTGACCAGTATTCTTCTCGTCTATTCATACTTTTTTGAGGGACTTCCAGTTCATGGTAATGTCTCCGATGTGCCATATTTTCTCCACTTAATGAAGACTGTCTTCACTCTGTTCCATGGTATATCTAATGCTTTGGAAAAAATGTTTACCCTTCTCCTGACTGATATCTTTCAACAATGAGATCCCACTGATGCTTTGGAAGCTCTCTGCGGACCATGGCTTTTGCTCAGAGATACAATAACCAGGTTGCATAAGTGTGTGCAAGGTTTTTCATTTTTCCCCCTCAAAGATTTTTGTTTGGTTTTCAATTGAATTGTTCACATTATAGGTCACATTAAATCATGTCAGAACGTTTTCCACTTTTTTATCTCATTCTTTTACATCACAAAAACATGGCATTTTAACAGGATCGTGTGAACTTTTTATATCCACTGTACATATTTTGCTAGCTGATGTTACTGTAGGATGAAAGTGTGGGTGAAGCAGAGAAAGTGATGTCTGGGGAACACATGCTTTTAGGAGGCTATATTGTGGTGTTATGTTATCTGGACAGCTAGTGGTGGAATAGAATATCTCAACATCATCTCCATGGAATATTATGTTAAGTTAGTTTAATACATTTAATTAATACCGAAACAAATTCTGTATTTTTTATTGTCAATTTTGTCAAAAATAAACAATTTATGTAAAAAGTGTTGCAAGTTACATAAAAACCCATGTTGGTATTTCAAAATATAAAAACATCAAGTGTTTGGGACAGTTGAAATTGCACTTTGGGTCAGTGCCAGGACAGTGAGGAAAAAAGTTAGTTGCAAACCCTGGATTGAGGCCTGGAGCCATATTTACACAGAACATCTAAGTAAACAATTTAAATAATTGGTTTCTCCAACGTGTTAATTTCATCACGGCAACACAATGTGACTCCGTAGTGTGTACGCCCCCCGTTCCTGTATGCACACCCGACAACGTCTGGGCATGCTCTTGATGAGACGGTGGATGGTGTCCTTGAGGATCTCCGGCATCAGTGAGCTCATGGATAGTCTGGTGCTACTTGGCTGTGTCGGAGGCACCGATACATGATGTCCCAGAGGTTCTCAATTGGATTCATGTCTGGGGAATGTGAGGGTTAGTCAATGGAATCAATGCCTTTGTCATCCAGGAACTGCCTACACACCCTGGCCATATGAGGTCGGCCATTGTCCTGCACCAGGGGGAACACAAGGCCCACTGCACCACTGCATAATGTCTGATAATGGGATTTCATCCCCGTACCTAACATCAGTAAGGGTACCATTGTGCGACTCTCCAAGGATATGCATCCCCATAAGAGTCTGACCCATCGCAAAACCGGTCATGCTGGATGATGTTGCAGGCAGCATAACGTTCACTACGGCGTCTCTTTCACATCTGTCACGTGATCAGTGTGAACTTGCTCTCATCTGTGAAGAGAACGGGGCGCTAATAGCGGACCTGCTAATTCTTTGTTCTCTGGCGAATGCCAGTTGAGCTGCATGGTGCTGGGCTGTGAACATAGGTCCCATTAGAGGACTTTGGGGCAATTTGGTCAGAAACATGAACACCAGTAGCCTGCTGGAGGTCATTTTGTAGGGCTCTGGCAGTGCTTCTGTTTTTCCTCACACAAAGGAGCAGATTCTGGTCCTGCTGCAGGATAGATGCTCTTCTATGGCCCTGTCCAGCTCTCCTCCTGTAACAACGCATGAGGAGAGCTGGTATCTCCTGCTATCTCCTCCGTGCTCTTGAGACTATTGGGAGACACAACAATTCTCCTGTGATGGCACATATGGATGTGCCGTCCTGGACGAACTGGACTACCTGTGCAACATGAATGGGCTGCAGGTACTCATGCTACCAGTAGTGACAAAGACACTAGCTTAACAAAACTAGAGAAGAATCAGTCAGGAATGAGCAAATGTCTATGGCCACCACCAGCAAAACCTCTCCAGTGCTCCTGTTGTCACTATCATTTGAATCGAAACGGGTGATATTGATTCACAATCGCTTATTCACTGCTACTAGACAGATTGATATCTGTAAAGTTTAATTAACTTGGTGTTATACTGTGATAATTACGTGTTCCCTGAATGTTTTTTAGCAGTGGATATTGCATTTTAATATTTCCGATAACGCATACTAAAATTATTATGTTTCAAATAATATCCACTGTTTCACACAAGTAGGAATGCACCGATACCAGTATTGACGATACTGGGCTGATGTGCTTTACTCATACTCAGAAATATGCTGATACCCTGCCATGGAAACATTTCGTGAAGCTCGATGGTTGTTGCTCCTGGACGCAAGTAAGCAATAGAATATAGAACTCAGATAAAAAGAGCGGAACTACGGAGATGTCCGCTATGCCACAAGTAGAATGCATCCTTTGCTAAACTGTCAAGAGGAGTAAAGGAAAAACAATTTAACACAAGCACTTTGATCAAACAACGTTAGACAACCCAGCGCAGAGTTGAATGAGCATGCTAATGCTAGGAGCGCAAAACAACAACAGCTATCTTTCACACTGGAGAAGTGAAATAAAATGTCCAGAGACAGCCCACGGGCAGAAAATAATTAAAGAGCAGAGCATAAAACGATTCAATGAATCGCACACAGTTTACTATTGCATGAGCGTCAGAGCAGAGAAACAACATCCTGCACATTCAGAGTATCATACTAGCTAGTGAGGTTTGAGGAAAGTTGCTGGGTGTGTCTGTGTATGCGCATGTTTGTATTGAACTGTCAGGAAGATGCTGTCACATTCATATTAAGGTAGCCATTGTCTGAGCTACAACTCAAGGTAAAAAGCAAGCTAGCCAACTTTCACAACTCAATAGCTACAATGGATTAGCGTCATGTAGGCAACATTAGACATCCGGCAGCTGCAGTAAGACCGCTGGTTTTCATATTTTGCCTTCAGAATTAGTCGGTGGTGAAACGTTATACATTCGGCAGCAACAACAAGACTTTGTCATATTTTGTCTTCAAAATAAAAGCCTGCGATGGGTTGTTTATATTTTCAAAGGGAAAATTGTGGGGTAAATATTTTTTTTATTTTTACATATTACTATTTAAATAGCTGCTGCCCCAGCGACTCGAGACCGGATAGGCGGATAAAGATGAAGACTATTTAAATAATACATTATATAAGTTACAAAATATTATAAGGTGGAGCACATTCAGAAATGGTTAGAGCTTAAGTTTACATTGAGAACATTTTTATTATAAAGAACATCAGATTTTTTATTGTTTATGTTATTGTTGTTAATTTGTTTTTGTTCATTAGGTTTGGAGAGGGATTTTGTTATGAATCTAGGAGGTGATTCATGAACAGTTTTAAAGAATGATTGAGAGGGAGTAATTAGGCTAATAGGGAATGATGTTGACATTGTGACAATTCTTATTTAAGTTGACAAGGAAGAGAGACAGATGTAATGGTATGATGAATTTGCAATACATAAACATGTCTGTAGCATCACATAGAAAAAAATTGTTTTGTGAGAATTGGAGGTTTGGAGTGTTTCAAGAGACTGGTGACGAGTTGTTCTGTGTGTTGTCAGTATGCTGAAGATAAAAGCAGAAACAATTAATTTGTCTCAATGCAATGTACTGAAATTAATATACACATGACATGAAAAGGAAATTATTATTTTGTTTTGTTTACTGAAAAAATCCTACCTAATTCTGCTTTGAGTACTTGGTATCGGTACTCTATCGGCAAGTACCCAAATATAAGTACTCGTACTTGTACCCGGTCTGAACAAAAGGTGGTGGTGTCGGTGCATCCATACACACAAGCATGCTGCAAACTTTTGCACTGACTTTTGCACTTCCAAAAAGTAGAAATTCAATACCACTACTCAATATAAAAAAGAATGATACTCCGGACCTTCGTGAACATTACCAAACCAATTTTTCCAAATAACATTTACCAGTGGCAAACTGTGACTATTGGAGCTAGGCCTTTAGTAGCAGAAAAAGATCTAAAGATAACGAACTCAGATGCCTGTATATACAGAGCATGACTTGAGACCTTTCTTTTGAAGATCTATGTAGGAGAAGCAATTCTTTGATGACAATGTCAAACGGTCCTAAGCCATGCCTTTGCTGTGGCTCACAGATGCAGCCGACATATACAACGGTTGCAAATATCAATAGCAGGAACTACGTTAGAAGAAAGTACGTTTGTGTCATTTGAAAGAAACCTTTGCCACCACAATCACTCATATAGTGGCAGAATAAATTATACCATGCGACTACTCAAATTGCTTCAAGAACATGGACAGTACATGCTGTCAGAGAGAAAAAAGTTGTGCTGTGTTCATTGTCCAGCATGCAATAGAATATACAACACAACAAGAAATGTACCCAGTACTTGCAATTGTAATGTTTTTACCACACAACTAGTGATCTAAAGTTGAAATAATATTTTACTCATTGTTATGAATGAGAGGGTAACAAAAAGCAAGCTGTCGATCAGTGTTTCCCACAGGGGTGGTACTGCCCCCGAGGGGGGGTTCAGAGGCTGATGGGGGCGGTGGAAGGAATATTTTGTAAAGGGGTGCATTAAGGTGAGTTTACACCAAAAATTCACAACAATACGTGTTTAAAGTTTCAACTACTTGCAAAAACTGTGATCTGCAACATTAAAACCTGCCAATTTATGCCACTGCGACTGATCTTTCGTAACTTTTTCTTTATTCAGTATTTCTGTGAGCTTCTTATGGTGCAGCTCCATGCTGCCTTCACGGGAACAGGACGTCAAAGTATCACCCATTAAATGTCACCCACATGGCATTTAAGTTGTAAACGCTGGAAAATGGATATCCTCTTTCTTGGTATAACCCATGGAAGAATTCTATAAAGCGTTAATTTCTCTGAGGGATACATCGTGAACGCCTTGTTATCGCAGTGGTTACACATTTACAAGAGGGATATTCCGATGTCGGACCCCTGAAAGCAACTTAGCGTCCAGCACCCTGGCGCACATTAAAACACTTCAATACAAGAGGCTTTGTTGACATGACTGCAAAACAACCAGACACAGGACTCTCACTAACTTTTGAAGGTTTTTAAAGGAAAGGTTTTCTATTTTTGAGCCTAGGGTATTTTTTCAGATTATCTAGCCTAATCCTGGACTGTGGATACACAATTTGTTTTGATTTATTAACGTTTTAAGACCATACAGGGCAACAGATATAGCATTCGAAATGATATGATACATTCGGTTTTCTGATAATCTGAATAAAGGAACCTGGATCAAAAATAGCGGTCCTTTAAATTATTTCCTTTGAAAATGAATCCTTCTGGTTTTACTCCTTTATAAGTGACAGATTGTTTTCTGTTGGAACAATTCATAAGAATGATTGATTGGCTGTTTTTAATTATGATTTGAATGTTACATTTCTAGTTGTTTCTGATTGGTTGTTGTTTGTTTCCCTGGGAAACGAATCTGTTTGTCATTCAATTATGTGCTTTTTTGAAAAATTATTAGATTTTTGATTTGATTGATGATGATGATCATCCTAACGCCAATAATAATTTGTATTCAATTAGCCTACATCATATTTGATTGGGGGCAGTTAGGGACCTGAATAATGGATAGGGGGCACTGACCCAAAACATTTTGAACCACTGCAACAACAAAGTCCACTCACCATTATGATTATCATTTAAAATCGTCCGTTCTCCTGTCGTTTTTTTATAAAATGGATAATGACTGGTTTATCTATCTTGTCTTTTGATTTATAATCTGAAAGAATAATAATTGATGTCAATGTCAGTGACGTTGGCTGGTGCCTTCTATCCAAGCCTGGGGGCCTAGCCTATGAGCGATAAGCACAGCTAGATTTCTACCAAGATACTACCAATGAAAAATTCAGATGGGATATTTTTATCTCTTGGATATTAACCCTTATTTTTGCAAAACAAACTGAAGAAATTCAGTAGGAAAATCATTACAGTTAAGACAAAAAAATTAAATACATGAAAAAATGAAAAAGCTAAATTAAAAATGATAATATATAAAATATGTATGGATTTGTATCTATGCTTAGGCCCTCTAGGGATTTTGCCTACAAAATAAAAGTGAGAATTTGGTCTGTTCATACTGCTGTCATCAGGTAGATGCAGCTGGGCGCACACTTCCAGATACACTTCCAGACTCCAGAGTTTTTTTCCTCCGGCCGTAAGGCTCCTTAACCAGCAACACTGATCTAGGATCATATTGATCACATGAACATTCCAAATTCTCTGATGTCTGTCTATGTGCATTCAATAAACATTAGAATATTTGGCTGTACCATCCATAGGCATATTTCAGTTATATTCAGTACTCCTATTCATATTGTTCATAGTCCCCATTCTACACTATAACATTGCTGTTAGTTTACAGTACTTATATTTTTGCTTCATATTTTTATAAATTATTTCTGTGTAGATGCCATGTGCCTTGTCACAAGAATTGCATTGTTCAGAATGACACCGTGTTAATCGGTGCATTTGATAAATAAACAAGAAACCAGGCAAGCCTAGTTCTGCTAGTACGCAATAGAATGTGTTGATCGTGGCTGCCCTCTCGAGAATCGAACTCAGGTCACCCGTGTGAAAGGCAGTGTTGTTAACCACTAACACCACCGAACTGCACACTTGGAGTTATTACTATAGCCTCCTAACATAATTTTCCCTCATTAACGTCACACCAAGTTTGAATATTTTGTTAGACACCATTACCCAGTGTTAAACTGAGTAACGTTTCTCATTAAGTTTGCCTCGAACACAAATTGTATCTATGAACTGTGTTAGAAATTAGCGGTTACGTATAGTGGTCAAATAATGTAGAGCCTGTGTAATCGAGGGAAAATTGCAGCACAGATGTCGTTCAGTGAACGTTCTATTGTCTTCTGACTATAAAGATAGTTGCCAGCTAATCTATAGGTTTTTAGGGTGTTTCTACATAACACAGATCATGTTTCTAGAAGTTAACCCCCATGCCAGATGGTCAATGTAAACACTCCACATTCCTGAGGGAGGGATAATATAAACACTGTTATCCCTGTGGTTCCTACTATCTAGGCACATTCACTTCCACTAAAACATACATTCATATTGTCATAATACTGTGTGAATATAATGTTCAAATCCCACACTCCGCTCTTGTCAATATAGAAAAAACAAGACATATTGATAAACATCAACATGACCCACACCGAACGTGCGGGAAAGGCACAAAACAAAAGTTACACAAAACACGATCAAGAAAAAGAACATAACCTACACAGAAGGTGCAGGGAAGGCACAAAATACCAAGATAAAAGTTACACAAAAAATGAAACCGAACGATCAGGATGGAAGCGGTCGAGAACAGCGCCGTCACGCAGTGGAGCACAGAGGTAGTCACAACACAACAAGCAACCTCGGCGAGAGCACAGACCACAAACAGAAGGAAGGACACCGGAAAGGTGTCCATCCCGCAACCGACACCCCCATTGGGAACACCACCTACAATCATCATATGGGCATGGTTGATGTGAATGGGGACGCAGTCCAGACACGACAGTACAACGGACACGAGCAGCAAGACACAGATGGACACAGCAACGGAACAACTATATTAGGAGGAAAAAGGTCATCACACGCTATGACTGGGGCAATGAGTTTAAACAGGAAACCACCCCATTTCCCAAACACTGAGGGCAACCAAGTCACAAGTCCCAAATCCTCAAAGCTGTAATTGTGAAATTTAGCACCCTCTTCCCGGATCTTACCAGCCAAATCCCTAACACCGTCTGACTCGTCAGGAATATACGTACAACATTCAGCACCTACAACAGCACATGTACCCCCTGCGCTGCCAACAAGTAATCTAGAGCCACACGATTCTGCATCGCCACAGTACGCATAGCCACCATCTCAGCCGACACAGCCATAAGACCATCAGCAGTCAAATTGTCTAAAGCCTCTAAGGAACAGGCCATGTCGATCACTTCCCGTGCCAATTTGCCCGTATCATAGAAGGGAAATGCTATGGCAAAGAATCGCTCAGACTCGGAGATACTCCGTCTGCTTAACTTGGCAAATGGAGGTTCCACACTGTCTAATATGAGGGACCACGTATCCCATATAGCATGAACCCATCCAGAAAGGAGGTAACATAGCATAGGCATTAGGGCCACAGATAAAATAAGTGCCATTCGGTGCAACCATTCCAGTGGACCCAATATTACCCAGAGCGTTGGCATGGAAGGCTGCCATGGATCCATTACTGAGAGTCAGATTTGCAGACATGGTACATAAAGAGAACTCGCTACCATCACAAGCAGAAAGGTCAGCAATCTGACTACAGTGGCTCCAGCCCACTGTGACAAACATGGACATCCACTGATGACGTAACGCAACAGATGGTGTCCTTGTAATGCATAACCACCCATCAGGAGGTCTTGTGACCACTAAACGAGGAGGTAGGCCCAAAAACAAGATGCTTGTATTATTAAATGGAGGCAGGTAGGCACCCCTCCATGGCTCTACCTCCACACCTAAACTATCAACATAGGTCTGAATAGTAGGACACCCTGGACTAGAGACATCCTGGTAACACACTTCAGTGGGGTTAGCCCCTCTATAACCAATATCTGGACCCCAATTATTAGACATAACTCTCTGAAACCAATCGGCATGCTTCCAAACACCCAACATTTCACTCTGAGTAAATGGAACAACACCTAAGGGAATACCACCAATGGCTGTGAAGGGAGTGTGAGTACACACCCAGCAGCTGCTTTGGTTCACCGTCTGTGCGTACTTCAATGATAATGCTAAAAATGTATTAATACCAAAATGCCCATTCACGTGACTAGAAGCACTGCTGTCCTCCGCTGACCCAACCACTCCTGTCATTAAAAATATCAGAAAACACAACATCATTGACATTAATCACAAATAAGACAATCAAAGAGAACCAATTATAACAATATCTAAATAGACTCGACCACAAATGTTCTCTTCCAGATTCTCTATAACGAGAATCAGCTACACCACGTTTGATATAGATCATACAACAACAGCAATCAATGTCCAGTCACTGTATCAGGAACTGCAGATGGTTCGTCCTGTCCACTGAGTATCACTATGTGATTGGCTAATACTTCCACGTCGCCTGTAATGACAAAAGAAAAAAGTGAGAGTATAACGTCCTCACACATACGCATGCTTTACAATAGAAAATCTACTGTTTTGACGTTGGCAGTGGGACATCAAAAGACATCAGTATCTGATCCCTTTATGATGTGTCTTCGCCCGAGATTGGCCCCCGATCACCTGTTGCGATCGGTTCTGTAGTCTCTAGGCTCTGCTCTGCGTCAGAGGTATGTGGCATCACCCTACAATGAGTAGCATGGATCCATCCATCTATCTTTACCCTGCACCTTTACTGCAGACCGTGTGACCAGTAAGACCTGATAAGGACCCTCCTATTTGGCCCCTAACGTGTCAGTAACATGTTTCTTTGCCATCACCCACTGCCCTGGCACTATATCATGTCCCCCTTCTGGGACTTCTCCCCATGCATCTCTAACCTGCTGTTCCGCTCCTTTAACTGCCTAGCTGAGTGTCATGCAGTAGTTAAGGAGTGTGTCTCTCATGAGATGTATGTCAGCTTTTCTTTAGTCTACAGTGCCTGGCAGAGACATTGGTCGTCCAGTGATGACCTCAAATGGACTTAACCCTGTGGTTTTGTTGTGTGTAGCTCTTATGCTACAAAGGACAGTAGGGAGTGCATCTGGCCAGTTCACTCCTTCTTGGTGCATCTTTGACAATCTCTCTTTCAGTAAACGATTGTACCGTTCAACCTGTCCGCTCGACTGAGGATGGTATGGACAGTGGAGTCTCCATTCCATATTCATCAGCCGAGACACTTCTTGGCACACCTATCCTGTAAAGTGTGTCCCTTGGTCGGAATCTATTTAATCGGGTACTCCCCATCGAGGAATGATTTCCCGAACCAATATTTTTGCTGTGTGATGTGCCGTTCCTTTCTTGGTTGGGTATGCTTCTACCCAACGTGAAAAACGGTCCACTATCACCAACACGTCTTTTTATCCTTTACTCGTGGGTGAAGTAATGTAGTCAACCTGCAGATGTCTGAACGGCCCCGCTGGGGCAGGTGCTCGACGTGTTTGCACCTTCACTTTCCCATGCGAGTTGATTTTTCGTACAGGTAAGGCATCATTTCACAGTGGCTTCTATTTATCTTCTTGCTTTCGGGTTCCACCATTTGCCTATAAACCTGTTTAGGACTTTGTCAGTCCCTGTGTGTCCCACAGAATGTGTCTGTGCAGTAAGGTATGTGAGTAATGTGTTTGGTGCCACCCATCGATGGTTGTATTTCCACACACACTCTCCATCCATTTTATATCCTGCTGACATCCACTCCCAGACTTCATCTTTCGGAGCGCTGTCTTGCATGTCTCTGATATGTGTCAATGTATCCATTACATATTGTCGAACAAGTTGAGGTGGTGTTGGTGTCTGTCTGCAGGGTCGTTGCCTTTGTTTTCCTCCGTGAGGATTTTTCCATGGGCATTGTTTTCAAAATGGCTACTTGTGCCGGTAATTGGAGAGCTTGTAGCAGCGCCAACACATCTGTTACTGTAGTCACTGCCCATCCAGCCTTCCTTTCTCCCCACTCCACAATGCTGGAACCATCAGTGAACAACACATGGGTTGGGTTCACAAGAGGATGTAGGACGGTGAACTCGTCAGCAAGCTGATCCAAAACCAGCTCTGTGCAATCATGATCCAGCAATGTGGGATCTGAGGGAAGCAACAATGTGGCAGGGTTCGTGGGCGTCCCACGCTGAATAACAATGTTGGGTGCCTCTAGGACAGTGGACCACTTGTTCCACCTGTTCCACCTGGTGGCAGTAACCTGAGCAGCACGATTCATCGTGAGGAGAGTATGCACGGCATGTGGACACTTGATCAGGAGTTGTTGGTCAAGGACCAGTGGCGCCACCATCGACACAGCCAGTTATGTGGCTTGCATCGCTCTCAGACGGGCCCCATCCCAGGGCCACATCATCCAATTTCTTTGAATAATAACCCACTGGTTTCAGACGGTCGCCGTGGTCCTGAGTGAGAACCAATGTCATGTAGCCATCCTTCTCAGCCACAAAAAGTGTGAACGGCTGCCCTGTATCAGGAATCCCCAATGCAGGGACCGTAGACAGTGCCTTCTTCAATGCAACTAATGCGTTTCTCTGTCGGTCAGAGAACTGGACAGGGTCTCTGGACTGTGGGTCACCCTTCAGGAGATCATTGAGTGGTTGAGCTATTTCAGCAAATGAATCCACCCAACACCTGTTGTAGTTACACAGCCCCATAAAGGAACGCAGTTCTCTTATGGTGGCGGGTTCTTTGACAGTCTGTATGGCAGTCGTGCGGCTCTGTGTTATTTCCCTTTTTCCCTGAGAAATCAGCTGGCCCAAGTAAACAACTTGAGACTGCATGAGCTGCGCTTTGTCAGGGCTGGCCTTGTGCCCTTTTTCACTGAGGAAGTCAAGCAGAATTTGGAGGTCTCTCCTCTGTGTTAACTCGTCTTCCGAAGCCAATAAGATGTCGTCCACATATTGTATGACAACTGAAGACATCGGAGGCAAATCCTGGAGATGTCCCCGCAAGGCTTGGTGGTAAATGGAGGGGCTATTGTGTAGGCCCTGCGGAAGACTGGTCCATTGGTACTGTTGACCATCCACTGTGAATGCAAGCCATGGTCTCACTTCAGGATGCAGGGGCACAGACCAAAAACCATTAGCCATATCAATGAGTGAAAATACAGAGTGTGTCGGCTTCAGTGAGGCAAAAATGGTAGACGTGTCTGCTACCAGAGGAGTCAACATGGAAATCATCTCATTTGCATTCCTATAGTCCATAGTTACACCCCATGCCCCTGAAGCTTTATGGACGGGCCAAATAGGACTATTTGAAGGAGAATGCGTCTTCTCAACAATCCCATTATCATGTAACTCTCCAATGACCACCTTCGTAGCAGCCATGGCCTCTTTACTGATAGGATATTGTTTAGTACATGGCGGTGCTGCACCTGTTAGGCGCACTGGGTCCATGATCAGATTACCACACTCATTCTTCGAGGTAGTCCAAATAGGGTGAGCAGACATGTCTGTGTTTTCCACTCTTCTGAGGTTCCAGGTGACCTTCCCATCTTGTATGTCCAATGTAGAGTCCAATTTCTTAATGACGTCAAGACCCAATATGAGTTGATCAAAAGATCCAAACCACAATGTTGTTTCAATTGACATAGGACCAATAGAAATACTCAAAGGTGTCGTTTTTTTCATTTCAGTTTTCCCCACTCCAACTCCTGTAGCCCTCATCTTCTTGCCAGTTTACTTAGGCAATATACGTTGTGCATAGGAAATAGGTAGCACTGTCACTTCAGCTCCTGTGTCTACCAAAAATTCAACTGGATGTTGGTTTACCAATATGCTAACATCTGATTTCTGGGTGTACACCTGCAGAGATAGGCCTCAAGAGGGGGTCAGTTAGTTTCCCTCCACCGCATCCAACAGTCTCTGCTGCTGTCCGGTAGAAAGATTGCTAAACTTCTGCATCAACGTCGTATTGCTGGAACCTTGTTCCTTCACCCCAACGCCTTGGTATGATCCATTATTTCGTTTTTGACGTCGTGGACGATAACCACATTCTTTCAGAAAATGACCAAACTTCCCACACTTGTGACACTTGATGGACTTCTTATGTTAAGCGCTTTATCACACCGGTCAACGCCCCACTATCTTGAGACGGACTATCTGCACCCGCAGACAGATTCCACACGATAAAAATCGCAGCCTAGTCGGGAGTCATAGGGCTTATCCGACTACCTGTGCTCTTGGGTTACTCGATTGTTCGTTAAATGATGTGGATTTCAGACTCACCAACTTTTCAGTTGTTTACCGGGGACAGGAACAAAGACCGACTCCATTGCGGGTGCGCGCAGCCAGCTTCGTCTCAAGATCTCCAGCAAAAACAGTAGTTCTGGTAGAATCAATATCACCAACCATACGGCTCACAGCACCAAAGTGTTAGAAATTAGCGGTTACGTATAGTGGTCAAATAATGTAGAGCCTGTGTAATCGAGGGAGAAGTCGTTCAAATTTATTGGAAAATTGCAGCACAGATGTCGTTCAGTGAACGTTCCATTGTCTTCTCACTATAAAGATAGTTGCCAGCTAATCTATAGGTTTTTAGGGCGTTTCTACCTAACACAGATCATGTTTCTAGAAGTTAACCCCCATGCCAGATGGTCAATGTAAACACTCCACATTCCTGAGGGAGAGATAATATAAACACTGTTATCCCTGTGGTTCCTACTATCTAGGCACATTCACTTCCACTAAAACATACATTCATATTGTCATAATACTGTGTGAATGTAATGTTCAAATCCCACAACTGTATGTGTTTTGCCACTGGCTGTTTAAACAGCTTATTAGACATTTGTAAATGACATTGATACAATAACTACTGTATCAATATAGGAACTTACTTTTTCGTCAAGTGAAAAGACGAGAAAGTCGTGTAGCCAGCATAGTATTTGTCTGTCCTGAACAAATCCTGAGACATATTGAAAATCCACCAGAAATAGTCGCAATGTAACAGTGAACAGTTCCATTTTAGGCTTCACCAATTGTGCCCCCCATGACAATGTGCTATCCCCTTACACTCAGCACTGGTTGTCCACAATGACTGCAAACAGTACTTTACTGTACATTGTCATGGGGGGCACAATTGGTGTTCCATAACATTGTTCTTTGAATTAATTAAATAGGTATATAAATACATTTCCTCTCTCAGCATTTGTATTAGTATAAAATATTTGTTCCCCGTATTTGTGAGGAGATGAAATGTCTCACTACAGGATGCGTTGTTTACCTCATGCAACAATGTTTTGCTTATCTTTATCCAGATAGCTCTTTTCAATGTTGGCATGTACTATACAATTCGGTTGAACAAACTTGCCTGACAATTGCTTTCTTTACCTTTTCTTTTTGGGACAGGTGTGGAGATTCAGCACTGCCTTTAGCTCTGTTAGTGAGTGGCGATTCACAGAAGTTTCCAGCATGTCTGACCACCTGAGGAAGTGCCGGTACAACACAATTGAACGCAAGATGGAGGCTGTTCCACTGCCGTCCATGTGCACAGCCAGAGACCGATCCATCCTCTCTGTCTTGAAACTCCAGGAACAACACCGGACCTAACCAATACCTCAACTTAATAGTTACACTGTCACTGTGTAGTTAAATGTATTTTTTATATAGAAAAAGACTGTTGAAGGATAAGAGCCTTAATGTATATGAAATAACTCTTGACCTACTCAACACACGGTTCCAATAGGGTTCTTGTCCTGCAGTGTATCCATAGAAGGCGTAATTAAGTACTGTCTAACAATTTACCTTGCATGGTTTGGTGGTGTTTGAATCTATTTTGGCAACATGGTTTACATGGTGAGAGAACTATGCAATAGCTGTAGTTTTATTTTCATACTTCTGTGTTTCCATAAAGACAATGAAATTGAAATATTTCCACTGTGGCTTGCCTTTCAGCACAACTCACAGGTTGAACAAAGTGTTTGACATATTGCACCATTTTTGCACAACAATATTTTTAGCACTTTAATCAAATTTGCAGGGTCCTGATCACCCATTTTCAATATGGGTCAATATGTGGAAATGATACATGTCTAGTCTGTTCTCTGGGTGGGTGGGACCAGGAAGGGACCACAATACACAAACCAAAACAAATGGAGTCCCATAAGGTAACAATGGAGATATCCCAACAATGCATGTGATTTTGTTGCTGTTTAATAAAAATCATCTTTATTACAACCTTTCTTGTTTTTGTATACAGTTCAGATCCAAAATGACATGGTTTTAAAATATAAATGCTGATCAATACACACTCAGAGTCTTGCCATTAGTCTTAGACCCTTTTGGGTAACTCATTACCTTTGCATATAATACTACTAATAACAACATATTAATATCATTAATCACAATACCTGTGATAATGAGCAAGGTATGCTGTGTCCCTCCAGAAGGAAACAGAACCCAAAAGGTGGAGAATGGGGTGTTGGGTGGGTTTAGACACTGCATGCTATGACGACCAACAGCAACAACAGAGTACACTAACTGACTTAAATAGACCACTATTTTAGATAAGAAATTCTTGAGACGGTGGTAGGGGTGATTCTGACATCTGCTGATAAATCACTGAGTCGATGCCAACATGCATTACCTGGCTGAACTAGTTCCACTTCATTAGGTCTTGATATACTGTAACAGTTTTCTGATATATTTTGCCATCAAGCTTCAGTGAATCCTATCAACAGTTTGATTAAGTTCTATTGATATTTAAACACAGTCGCTTAATGCTGGACCAATGTTAATTCATTAAAATATGATTGATTCCAGGCACTATTCTGTCTTAACATTACAAGCACAGCAAGGTACAAACATCAGTACAGGCCCGTGCACAGACTTCTGGAGGGGCTGGGTCCAAACCCCAAAAATAAATAAATATATACACAATAAATACCTACACTTATAGGTGAAATAGCCACACTTTTTAATGCATTACAGCAATAAGGATTCCTTATATATACTATGTGCCAGTGAATCTGACTAATAAGTTAGCTGAGCTTCCTTCCTTTCTTATGTGCCACTTTATTGTATATTACAATGAGAAATGGTACACAATGCCAAATGTATTTTGTGTGACACTTAGGAGAACGGGTTATCAAGTAAGCAACAGCCAATGAGTTTTCAGTACAGGAAACTAGCCAAAGCACTGCATGTGCATGGTTTGAAACTGACCCCAAACTCCAGTCCAGCAACTGGACTGTTAGTGTGAATCAAGAAACAAAATATTTACATAATAATACAATAAACCTCCAGTACTCTTCAGTACTAATTAACTGAAGAGTACTGAAGGTACTAATAGACACTTATTCAGAGATGCAGTCTTCTATTGGTCATAGCCTTGTAAATGTTGATCACTCTGCTGTGGTTTATTGGAAAATCCCTCTCAATAGCCAGCAAGGGATCAGACAGCCTCTCGTCTGAGCAGAGGTTTCAAAACCTGCTCATCACTTTCAGCTTTCAAAGTAGACCTTGCTACTGTAGCTGTTGACAGTGGTATTGTGGCATACTGTACTGTGTGTCTACAGCATTTAACCAGTGTTGGAAATGTGTGGATGCCATTGTTGTCTCTCATGGTAATTAATTAATGTTTTTGTGTTGTTTGATTGGCTGGTTATTGGAACGGAGGACTGGTAGACCATGTGCTCTGCCTTCAGCTTCTGCTCATCGATATCATAACACTCAGATACTATGTGAATGGCTTCTTGATTCCTCACATTACATTGGCCTATCCAGTTTGCAGTGACTGTCATTCTGTGGTTTGCATTTAGGATCTTGCATGTAGGAGTTTTCCCATCCCCCTTGAATATTTTTTCAACTTGTGTCACTGCATCCAGGAATGTGTAGAATACTTTTGCTCTGCAGTATTCTTTCAGTTTCAAATATATGGTTCTCTGCCGCAGCTGTTGCTCTTTGTCTATATCTTGCAGGCACATTTCTGTGACCAGTTCTCTTGTCTTTTCATCAATTTTGTAAGGACATCCAGTTCTTTGTAATGTCTCTGTTGGGCCATATTTTATCCACTTGATGATGATTGTCTTCACTGTGTTCCATTCTATATCTAATTCTTTGTAAATTATTTTGTACCCTTCTCCTGACTGATATCTTTCAACAATGAGATCCCTCTGATGCTTTGGAAGCTCTCTGCGGACCATGGCCCTGAGATGCAACTAAGAAAATGTACAGCTGAACTTTATTTGTGATTAATCAGAGTCACTTAAAAGGATGCCAGGTGTGTAATGACTCCTATTTAACATGACATTGAATGTGATTGGTCTGAACACAGCCACATCCCCAGTTATAAGAGGGTGTGCACACTTATGCAACCAGGTCATGGTAAGGTTTTTATTTTTCCCCCTTGAAGATTTCAGTTTGTTTTTCTATAGAATTGTTCACATTGTAGGTCACATAATGTGGAAAAAGTTCTGACGTGTGGGATCTGAGCATTAACAATTACAATATGAATGTACGTTTCATTGGAAGTGAATGTGCCTAGATAATGAGAACAACAGAAAATTAATGTTTTTTAGATTCTCTGTTGGTTGCGCTCTGGTAACCACAAGAATGTTTACATTGACCATTTGGTATGGGGGTTACTGTCTTGCCTTGCTAGGCAAACACGCCCCTAAATGTATATTACAGCTTGTAACCAACATTTCATTGAGAAGAGACTGAGTGAGATGAGATTGAAGTTGTGTAAGGAAGACCAGATCCGTAACCTCATGAACAATACTATCTAATGCTGCTATAAACAAATGATCTACTCTCTCCCTTGACAACCGGGTACGCGAATAATTATTACCACCACTATACGAAATGGCTGATTTCTAACACATGATTTATCTTTGTCTCATTCTTTTACATCACAAAAACCTGGCATTTAAACAGGGGTGTGTATACTTTTTATATCCAATATACTATGTCAATCCAAAATACATATATTTGAACCTCAAACCTGAATTTTAAACAAAGGAAAAGTTTGTTTTGATATTTATCAGGAGAATTCTTAAGGGTGCAGACAACAATTGATGTGTAGGGAACCCAATTGATGTGCAGTATTATTTTGCAACTAATTTAAAAAAAAAGTAGCTATTTAGCTATTTAAGAGTGATGCATTAGTCTCAAAAGCATTAAACAAATTTAGACTTTTCAGTATCAGTTAAATCGCTTTTTGGCCCATTTTACCTGAGGTCAAAAAGCTTCCTAGTAATTATGCACACCTTGAAATTAGGTGTTACTCACTGTTGCCATGCCCTCCCTCAGTTCACCTATACATTTTACTAGAAAATGATTCAGTCCAATGAACATTCAGATTGATATGGTTTGGAGTTGGAAATGTGCATAGAAATAATGATACCAGATATCAGAATTCTCACTTTCCTCATATGTGTGCACGTAGTGTACATCTTTTCAGCAGCTATTTCTGGAGGATCTTGCTCAGTAATATCTGTAAGAAGCTTCACAACAGCTTTCAGAACTTTTCATAGGGCCCTCCGTGCTTTGTTTTTGCATGCCCATCGGGTGTCTGACAGTATCTATAGCTCAGCAATTCTTTGCTCAGGGTGCAGAGACTTCTGACACTATAAATGCTGTGAGCCATTTCGTTGAGTACAGAACACCATGTTTTTAACCAGGTTGAAAAAGGTAATGACATGCCTTCTTGACTTGCCAGTCAGAACAAGGACTAGGTTCAAGCAATGTGCTATGCACATACAGAGCTTTCTCATTGTGGTTGGGTATTTATGAGTGCAGTCCCTTGCATTGGCCAGTCATGTTCACTGCACCATCATAGCACAAATATTTGTACCACAAATATTTTCCACCTTTTGGCCATTCTTCTGTAGTAGAGCAATGACCACATTCTCCATGTTTTCACTTCCAATTTGTGTACGTAACATACTACACAAGAAACTTGCTCAGTGTGGGAGACATCAGTAGTCTCATCGAGGAGTATCGATAAGATAGGGGAATCCTCTATTTCTTAATGGATCTCTCTGCGGACAAAGGTGGCCAAGGCTTTGATTATATCATTTTGTGTCCCGTTCGACCATAGTGTCACTTGTGGGGGGGGGGTTGTGCAACGTTTCTCCTTAATACAATCTAAATAAAATGTTAGGATGCTGTCACAGTGCAAATATCTTTACCAGTTCCATGACGTCACCTTGGTTAGAACAAGTGTCAGACTCACCATCTCCTCTGAATGCTTTCCCTTGTTGTGACGAATACAATGTTACATCAGACAATCTGGTCAACACCTCCCTGATTCTTTTATTCTTTTGCTTTTATTGCTTTGCCATAGGTGTCTGAGAAAAAATTTCAGTCCCCTCTGACATTACACCTGATGGTTCTCCTGCCTCCATCATATAATCTTCCCCTAAAGCTGTTTTAGACATTATGTCCCTGGACTTTTTTCTACCGCTGCATATGCCTCTGTAACAACTTGCTTGGCCACTATTTATACTGTCTATTATTTTTCAAGTGTGTTTGTATCTTGTTACAACTCTGAGTTATACTTTCCTCTACCCATATCTTCTCAACAAAGACAGTTGCTACTCTTGGTTGGCTGCCATAACTGTTTCTCCTTTTTCTGAATATTTTTCTAGCGTGGCATGTTTGCACTGCAACCATCAAAAATAGCAGAAATATTAACTACATATTATTGGGAGTCCCAATCGGGTCAATAAAGCAAAGCAGCATAGTTTGCATGACAGCCTAAAGCAGGGGTGGTCAAACATTTTGGTTCAAGGCCAGACCATCAATGTATAGGTCTATTATAATTATGATGTACTTTGGATCATTTGAGTTGTTTAATGGAGGGTTAGAGTGCTTTTAATAACCACAAAACACAAATTGAGTCAGATTGAATCACACCGGACCTTAAGTTAGTCTACCCCTGGCCTAAGAAAACATTCCACAGCACCTTAATCTTGGGCAAACTTTTTATCCAGAAAAACATTTCATTCACTGAACATACACCCAATTGCATCCACATAGCTTTTTTAAATTTATGATAACATTTAGCAAATATATACAGTGCCTTGTATTCACCCCCCTTGGCATTTTTCATGTTTTGATGCCTCACAACCTGGAATTAACATGGATTGTTTGAGGATGGCATCATTAAATGTACAGAACATGCCCACAACTTTGAAGATGTTTTTATTTTATTTATTGTGAAGCAAACAACATAGGACAAAATAACAGAAAAAGTCAATATGCATAACATATTTCTCGGATGATGGTGAAGTATGTACTGTTTTGTATAGACCTAAAATAAACTATATGCCAGTATTGTGTCCGGTTGGGACATACACTTTGTCATAAAATTGTGTATCGATATTTAATAATTTCGTCACATACATCATAACATAAAGCCAATTTTGCATAATTAGCTAGACACCATTAAGCATTGTGTTAAACTGACTAACGTTTCTTATTAAGTTTACTTCCACCACAATCAGCATCTATGAACTGTATAGCTTTTGCCACTGGCTGTTTTAACAGCATATTAGCCAGTACTATCTACTTAATATTTGGAATAGTCATAAGAACTAGACACATTTCTTGAAGAAAATCTGGCGTGCTTGCTAGCTGTTAAAGGGTATTTATGGTTTGAAATAGTAAAAATAAAAAAAACTGCCTATTTGCTAATTTATGAAAGAAATTTGGTTTCGTGTCTGTAGCTTGAACAGTTCGAATGATAGAGCGTAATTAATCATTCACACTAATTATCATATGTATGATAAATAAACCTGCCATTATATGAAATGGGACATTTTCGTGTCTGTAGCTTGAACTTTTCAGAAGATACAGCTATTTATGCAAATTAGCATACATAAAATGTATAAACTTGTCGTTATATTAAATGTGAACAGTAAAACCTTTTGAATGAGAATCATTTTCATGTCTGTAGCTTGAACAGTTTAAAATATACAGCCTAATGGATAATGAATGCTAAATATGTAAATTAGCATATGTAAAATAGATAAACATTTCCTACGGGTGGCATCATCAGTGTGTGACCTCCAGCACTCACTGGACCAGTTCGCAGTCAAGTGCAAAGCGGTTGGGATGAGGATTAGCACCTCTAAATCTGAGGCCAAGGTTTTCAGCAGGAACCCGATGGGTAGGGAATGAGGCTTTATCCCAACTATAGGAGTTTTATCCCAAGTATCTCGGGGTCTTGTTCATGAGTGAGGGAAAAATGGAGCGGGAGATTGGCCGGAAAATCGGAGCAGTGGGGGCGGTATTATATTAACTTTACCGCACAGTTGTGATGAAAAGAGAGCTGAGCTGGAAGGCAAAGCTCTCGATTTAACGGTAAATTTTTGTTCATACCCTCACCTATGGTCATGAAGGCTGGGTCATGACCGAAAGAACTAGATTGCGGGTACAAGCGGCTGAAATGAGTTTTCTCAGAAGGGTGGCTGGCGTCTCCCTTGGAGATGGACTGGTGTGTTAATCTCGAAGGGAATCTTAGTGAGGAACTTGGAGTAGAGCCGCTGCTCCTTTGCATTGAAAGGAGCCAGTTGAGGTGGTTCAGGCATCTGGTAAGAATGCCCCCAGGACGTCTCCCTAGAGAGGTGTTCCAGGCATGTCCAGCTGGGAGGAGACCTTTGGGTAGGCCCAGGACTAGGTGGAGAGATTATATTTCGACACTGGCCTGGGAACGCCTCAGGATCCCCCAGTCAGAGGTGGCAAATGTAGCTCAGGTAGGGGAAGTTTGGGGTCCCCTGCTGGAACTGCTGCCATTGCGACCCGACAATGGATAAGCAGATGAAGATTAAGAAAAAGGGATAGTCAAACTGGTGAAGCAAAGTTGGTTTATTGTCTGTAGCATGTTTGTAACAGTTTTAAAGGTATAGTATAATAGTAAATTTACGCTATCTACACTAAATAACATACGTAAAATCAATAAACGTTTCATAATTTGAAGTAGGGATAGCTGAACTGGTGAATGAGGGTTGACTTTGTGTCTGTAGCTCAAACTGTTTAAAAGATACAGCCCAGTAGTGAATTAATGCTAATCACGCTAATTAGCATATGTAAAAACAACTAGAAAAGTACAATTCCTGAAGAAAATGTGATGTGCTTGTTAACTGTTAAAAAGTAGTTATGGTTTGAAATAGTTTTTACCTGTCGAAAGGTTTGGAGCCTGTATATTTTAAGGGTCAAGAGATACTGTTGGTGATTAGCATACATTTGCGTAAATTAAAGAATAGTTAAAGCTAATAAAAGTATTATCAATTGCAGAATTTGTGTCTGTATCTCGAACAGTTCAAATAATAGAGCCTAAATGTAAATTAACACTTATTACACAAATTAGCATACATAAAATAACTTTTCCTATTTTGAAAAACGGATAGCCTAAACTGGTTGGTTTCGTGCCTGTAACAGTTAATAAAATACAGCCGAATTGCAAATTAATGCTATTTGCACACATTTGCATATGATAAATCGATAAACGTTTCCTAATTTGATTTAGAGATACCCAAAACTGTTGTAAAAAGTTGGTTTTGTGTCTGTAGCTCGAATGCTTCCAAAGATACAGCCTAGTATTTAATTAACACTAATGGTGCAAATTAGCATATGTAAAATCTAAGAACATCTCCAAATTTGAAGGGATAGCCTAAACTGGTGTAACAATGTTGATTTCGTGTATGTAGCTCAAACACTTCAAAAGACACAGCCTAATAGATAATTAACGATAATTAGCATACGTAAAATCAATAAAGGTTTCATTATATGAACTGGGCAAAGTCTAAACTTTTGAATGAGAGTCCGTTTTTTTTCTTCTTGTGAATCAGTGGCTTTGTGTCTGTAGCTCAAACGGTTCAAAAGATACAACCTAATAGAGAATTAACACTAATTAGTGTACGTAAAATTTACAAAAGTTTCCGTATATGAACTGGGCATATTCTAAACATTTGAATGAGAATCAGTTTCTCGTCTGTAGTTCAAACGGTTCAAAAGATATAGCCAAATAGTTATTTAACACATATTACGCTAATAAGTGTACGTAAAATGAATAACAGTTTCATTATATGAACTGGGGATAGTCTAAACCTTTGAATAAGAATCAGTTTTGTGTCTTTAGCTTAAACATTTCAAGAGATACAGCCTAATTGGCTAATTAATGCTAATTACACAAATTAGAATATGTATATATTATAAACTAATTTGAAGTAGGGACAGCCTAAACTGGTGTAACTATGCTGGTTTTGTATATGTAGCTCGAAGGCTTCAAAAGATGCAGCCTAACAGTTAATTAACAGTATATACGCAAATTAGCGTACATAAAATCAATAAACATTTAATTATATGAACTGGGGATAGTCGAAACTGAATGAGTCTTTTTTTTCTGTTGCTCGAACGGTTCTAAAGATACAGCCTAATAGCTAGTTAACACTAATTATGCTAATTAGCATATGTAAAATCAATAATGGTTTCATCCTATGAACTGAGCATAGGCTAAACGTGTGAAACAAAGTTGGTTTTGAGTCTGTAGCACCAACGCTTGAAACCTCTGGCTATTACTTTAGCTCTCATTGAAACATGTTAATTTATGCATGCTTTGAATATTAATAATTACAAAAGTAAACATAGTATCAAAAATCTGAATACAAGCAACTCAAGTTGGGCCAGACTGAACATCTTAGAGTTGTTTTGGACTTGACAGCTTAAAAAATGGAGGAGATGCCTTCAGAATTTTGTTGTTTTTTAACATTCAAGTCTATGGGTTTAAAAAGTGTAATACCTATCGAAAAGATTTGCTCAATTTACCCGAGTTCGAGCACATGGGACTTTTTGGAGTTGGTTTCGTGTTTATTGCAGTTACTGTATAGGCTGTAGAGCTGGAGGAATTATAATAAGAAGTATGGGAGAAACCTATATAGTTCCTTTGGCATGCATACCTAATAAAGTTGTCAATATATGAACTGGGTGTAGCCTAAACAAATGAAAACATCGGTTCGAAAGATATATGTAAAATCGATAAATGTTTAAACATTTGAAGTAGAGAAAGCCAACATTTCTCAGGTCATTTGCCAACTTCAGCCTGGCTCTTCTTTGCTTCTCATTGATGAAGGGCTTTTTTTTCTAGCTTTGCACAAGTTCAGCCCTGCTCCTAGGAGCCTGTTTTGAACCGTCCTCGTTGTGCACTTCACAAGATCTGCTCTTTGCAGTTTTTTGCAAAAACACTGAACGAAATTAGCTGAATTATTAACTAACACTCTGGTTAGCTCTGAAGATAATTAATAGCTAAGGCAGTGCCCCTATGGACTGTGGTTAGTTTAGCATTTAGGCGCTTACCAAATATATAACTGAATGTAAAAAACAAATTGTTCAACACCGAAGTTGAAACATCTACAACCGATTGTCACTTACATGGACAAATTGTTTCACTATCCTAAAAAAGACCAGAACGTCTATATTGCACAATAGTATGGGGATCCTTAATATTTATTATTGCTATGGCTCAAAACAATGGATTTTACTTCCGGAACATCACTTTCCAAGTCTTTTATACACTATGTAATGAAATAACATTGTACTAAATAAATTAAAATCCTCATTACAAAACGAATATGATGTCATTGTTAGTGTTGCTGGCAGAATACTAATGACCAGGCACACCTGCTCCCAATCTGGACTCATTGTTTTAATTAGCTTTTTTCCAAAGCCAGTATCTACCTCTTTGTGTATAAACTTCTACCAAGAGATGCTATACTGCAAATATCAATTTATCGTTTGTTAACAATTGTCAGAGACATCCAAGGTTTGTTTTGCAAGAAAATCTGACAATGCTGTGGAAATGCCTGCATGCTTACTTGAGTGTAATAAAATATAGAGGGTGAGATCATTTAAGGCATGGCAGCCAGACAGAGACCCATGTAGATTTTTAATTTGTCAAAGGGAAATTTAATGTTCAGGTAAAAGCATACAATTATAGTAAAATGTTCTGCAGAGAAAAATCATTGGATGCGATATCCTGGGTACTACACTTGCTTGCATGCATTAGTGAATGCTTAGTCCTACAGTCAAGTAAACTGAATCACTGGGATACACTGTTTTCTATCTCTGCAGGGTTTAGGTAGTTATATGGTATTGTAAGTGTGGAATTCCTCTCATCAATTGACTCGCTGAGATAAGACAACTCCGCCTGAAAGTACTTCATCATCTTCTTGGTCACATCAAAGTATTTCTCATTCTCGTCAAAGTACTCCTCTGGGTATGAGCCGAGGGGAATCTGTGGTAAACAAGATAATATCCTACATCAGGACATTTGTGGGACAAATGAAAATCCCCAGGCAAAAGAACATTTGTGAATAATTGTTTTAATGTTTGTGCCCTTATTGACAAAACTAGGGATGGGAACGCTTTCCAAAACTTTGAGCTAACTTAATTAACTGCATCGAAAAAGGATTCACTGTCGATATGCTAGAAACATTGCACGCTGGCAACATCTTAGCTGTAATGGATCCATGAACTTCTTTGATGAAAAGATCATCACCATTAGAAAACAAATAACTGTCTCCTCCTCAAATAAATATAGTCCCAAAAATCTCAGTTGTCCTGAGAATGTCCTGAACCTTCCTTACCTGGTGTCAATTTTTTTATCCCGTATCGCTCGACACATTCAGTGCTATGTCAGACAATGTTGAACGTAATAAATTGCTCCCTTTCCTACGGATGTGTAACAAACTCACAAAAAATAGCGGAAATTATGTCTCTTTTAAAAAAATCGAATCTGGATCCAGACACTTTAAACAACTATAGGACAAAATCAAACCTCTCATTCCATCGTAGTACTGAGACTGCATTCGTGAAGGTAACAAATTACCTTCTAATGGCCTCAGACAAAGGTTCCGCTTTCGCTCTGTTGCTTCTTGATCTTAGTGCTGCTATTGACACTATTGATCACTCCCTTCTCTTAGAGAGACTTGAAACCCATATTGGGCTACATAGGAATGTTCTATCCTGGTTTAAATCTTATTTATCTGAAAGATATCAGTTCGTATGTGTGGATGGTATATCCTCTGACAAATCAAAAGTATGTTTTGGTTTTCCTCAAGTTTAGGTTTTGGGGCCTTTATTGTTTTCACTATATATGCTGCCTCTTGGAGATGTAATCCAGAATCACAATGTCAATTTTCACAGCTATGCTGATGACACAGTTATGTATTTCGATGAAGCATGGAGAAACCCCAAAATTAGCTACTTTGGAAGCATGTGTTTCTGATATTAGGAAGTGGATGACCGAGAACTTCTTGCTTTTAAACGGAAGAATAACAGAAATGCTCATTTTAGGACCCAAGAAACAAATACTTTTACTGGCAGATCTCACTGTGAACCTCCACGGCTGCATGGTCGTATCCCAAAAAACTGTAAGAAATCTCGGCTTTACCCTTGACCCTGACCTCTCCTTTGATGAACATATGAAATATATCTCAAGAGTTGCTTATTTTTATCTTCAAGTCATTGCAAAAATCTGAAACTTTCTATCAAAAACTGATGCAGTGAAACAAATCTATGCTTTTGTTACATCAATACTTGGACTTGCTCCTACTTATCTCGTTGCAATGATCCAGCCATACATACCTGCACGTAACCTTAGATCACAAGATGCAGGACTTTTAACTGTACCTAAAATTTCGAAACATGAATGATTTGCCAATTAACATTTTGAAATGCAGACTCAGTGCATACCTTTAAGCGTCTACTAAAGACTCACTTCTTCAGCCTTGGTCTATGATTAAGTGTAGTCTGGCCCAAGGGCATGAAGTTGACCAGAAAGGCCTGTTACTGTCAACCTTTGCTGTCTTGCCAGGTGAGTCACTGGCTTGTTGTTGTCTCTCTGTTTCGCACCGGTGCAATTGGGCTGGGAATACTTCAGGATTGTTTTCTGTTGGTGTCCCTTTGGTTGATGCTTGGCAATGTGGTTGGATTGATTCCTGCCTGTTGGGCCCTGTCCGGGGCCTCCAGTAGGGCCACAGTGTCACTGGACCCCCCTGTCTCAGCCCCAAGGTCTTACGCTGCTATATTATTGTGCTGGGGGAGTAGGGTCTACATTTTCCCTGTCTTCTGTCGTTTTAAACTTAGGAGGACATGAGTTCTTGGCCCATACCTGCGGAGCATCAGGCTTGACTCGTTGCGGTCCCTGTCCAAAGTCCTCCTGGTTGTGTTGCAGATCAAGACCATACCTGACGATTTCAGCTGCCACTCTACTGACCCCCGCCATCTATCCCTGTCCTTGTCCATCTGGTTGTGCCTCTGATCTGGACTAGGTTTAAATAGACTCTGGGCTTAGCCCATATGCATCGATTAACTATTACAATTTGGACTCTTAATATGTTCACCCGGAACAGCCAGAAGAGGACAGGTCACCCCTCGTAGCCTGGTTCCTCTCTAGGTTTCTTCCTAAATGTTGGCTTTCTTAAAGAGTTTTTCCTAGCCACTGAAGTTCAACAATAATGTTGTTTGAGGCAGAGTGTTTTGTGTAAAAGCACTTTGTGACAACTGCTGATGTAAAAAGGGTTTTATAAAATAAATTTGATTTGATTGATTGATTTGCTGGTCCAATATGTGTAGTGAAACTGGAAGTCTCCCAGAAAAAAAACTGACCACATCAGTGTAGTGGGTGGCATTTGCAGGCATTGCGTATTGGCCTAAACACTGAATAGCAAATTGATAAGTCAACAGTTTAGTGGCCCTAGACAAGGTATCTGCTCAGGAAAGTTTAGGTAAAAATGTTTATAAACGTGCAATAACATCTTAAGTACAGCAGTGTGCGTGGTGGAAGATGCATACAAACGTTCCAAAATCTGGAACAACGCACCACATTGGAGCGTTTTCATGCAAGCAGTGTTTTCATGGACATAAATGCAGGGCCGGCGTTAGAACAAACGTCTCAAACGGGCATTTGATTTCCATGTGTGGGCACTTCTATCCTACTCAAAAATGCAGAATAATAAATTCAGCATGAGGGATAGAAAGCAAAATAATTAAGCATGTATGACAGCAAAATACACAGCTGCAGTATTTATACATTTGTAGGTGAGTGATCATATCACTTAATAAAGAACATCTTCAATTACATCTGCATAAGAAGGCAAGAGAGCTACATTCCCAACAGTATTTAGTTAGGTACAGTATTGGGAATTGTGGTATGCATTTAGTTTTTCCATAGTACAATAATATCTTATTACTTATTCTAAGTATAATCCAGTAATTTAGTAAGGTCATTATGTGTTTCGGCTCTGGTCACTTAGTAAAGGATGTGCCTATAATAGATTGTTGTAGTTTTGGATGAACTTCTCAAGCGCTGTAAACATCTTGTTATCTTTCTTAGCCAAAGTTTGCAGAGGAATGAGTGAGACATGTAGACTAACGATCAATAGGAGGGGGACACAGTGGGCTGTACTGAATGTATATAGGCCCGAGCTCACCCTTCAATGGAGAGCCTTTGAACAGACTCTGCTGAGAGTGTTGTTAAGTGCTCCAGGTTTGCATATCCTGTATAAAACTTTAACAATCTGCAGTCTCTGTGCCTTTCCCATTTGGTTATTTTAACAGAAGCATCATACCCAAACAATTTTTGGAGATAAAAGCATTCATGTGTGGGGAGGATTCTGATAATCATGTCTGTCTCTCCTACACCAAACAGCCCTCAAAATCTGTCCGTCTTCCTTTGCTTTTATTTCAGGGACTGGCATAAGTGATTCATCAGGTGAACAAATCCTGATAGAAACAGTATGACATAACGACATTTTGTTTTCTTTGATATCGTGACTTGGCCACTTTGATGCTTCGACACAATGTTTCGGCATCACTGTGTTGCAAAGGCATTTCTCAGCATTTTGACACTATTTTGACAGCACTATTCACTACAAAAAAGTGAAGATTTTCCATATGAAGATAATGAAACCCATGAGCCCATGTTTTAACCTCCAACACACACATGCAATTACCTCCCAAAAAAAATTATACGGTTGGGTAGGTGGGACCAAAACCGTGTGGTTTTATAATATATGCGTATAATAGTTTACATATTCCAATAAGACTAGGTTGCAAATCACATACTAATGTCACTGCACATTTTAATTTGTACATATATTTTTACTGTAACCATTAAAAAAAAAGTATCTTTGCTTGAGATAAAACGTATCACAGATATTACTCAATCATAGAGTGTTTATAGACAAAACTCACAAAGTCTGAGTATCTCTTGCTTTGCAGCCACATGGAAGCCATGCCCTTCACTGTTGAGCCAACATCTGGTAGTGTCTCCAAAATGGAGCTCATGCTAGAGCTCCCCTTAGTGGCAGGGGGAGCTTTACGTAGAAATGGAGGACTGTTGGGTATCCAACTGCAGTAGTCAAACTAGAAATAATATAATAGTCATAGGAGGTAATACATAAAACTATATACATCATAGTATCGTTTGTTTACTTGTTTTACTCTATTCCTCATTGATCACCTGTCCCATATTGACTGCGGAATGTTGTGCAGACACAGTGAAGATCACCATGGTGATGAATTGGATGACCTGCTTTACTGTGTGAAATCCCTGGGGTATTTCTGCACAGGCAGTGAGTGAGAAGGTTAGTAGAACTACTTGTGTAAATTTAAACGTTGAATATAATGTTATACTTCAAGGGAAAGTACCTGACTGGACGTTTCCAAGAAACCCATGGATGAAGATCTCATTAATCCAGTTCTGAAGCTCAGAATCCCTGAACACCTCACTGTCAGAGGAGTAGAAGTGCTCAACCATCTTCTGGACAAAGCTGCACATCACAAGAATTATTTACAAATCCAGTATTGGTTATTTTTACAATAATAGTTTATTGCACATAAGGTAATAGACGATGTGTTCACCAGTGTTTCCATGGCACCACGTACTTATTGATGATGTTCCACAGCTTGATGCCATCATCCCTGTAGTAAAAGTTTGGGATGGTGTCCAGTCCTCGTGCAGTTATGTTGTCTGGCAGACAGAGGGAGCTGTAGGTGATTTCTGAGTGTGCCCTTTTCAAGAGTTCCTTCAACCCTTCCAATCCTAAAGTTGTGTCCTAAATAGATTTTATAATGAATCATATACAGTATATATATGTGGTGGAAACTTCAAGTAATCTACTACATACAGTGTAACAATTTCAATTAATTTAGCATTATGGTGTGTTTATACATTTACTGTAGTTGAACTTTCAGCACCGGTTCCAGCTCCAGTTCCAAAATGCTGTTTGAAACTAATGGTGTTTATCGCCACAGTGTAGCGGAAGTGGGGAATCAGCAACTAGAGAGTGCAGAAAATTTGAAAGTGGGGGATTAAGAGCAGGAGCAGCTTTATTAACCAAATAACATTTGCCTACCCTACCATTTTGAAGTTAAACTTGACACTGTGACAATTCAGGTCATACCTTGTAAAGTGGATGCATGATTGGAAGGTTCCGGAGAGTTGCCATAGCAAAGACCTCGGCCAATAAATGAGTGCCCAGTAGATGGTAGCTATTCTGGTGTTCAATGAAATCTGCATTCCTCACAAACATCTTGGCGAGCAGCCAGTCATGCTCAGAGTCGCTAGGCAGAAAAATGGGGTTCTGCTCTGAGGGCTGCTGATTAAGCTGAGTTCAGGGAAATCAACCAAAGTTCAATCACAGTAAAAAGGGTAATTTCTCAGCTTTTTGTACTGTCTTCACTAAGCATGAGCATGGTTATACAGCCAGTTAAACTCTTTCACACAAGATCTCCCAAGTCAATTTGCAGCTTCATCTTGTTATATATGTATCAAAAGTGTAAAAAGATTATTCCTACTTGAGGCCAGAGCATAACAGGTGTCAGAAGATAGCATAGAATCTCACATTTCCTCTGTGGAGAAATGCTAGAGCTACTGTCCCTTTCTCAATAAAGACCCTAAAAGCAATTCTCCTTTAATCAAGGTTCCTATTTGAACTTAGGTTCCTACCTTACAACATTTCACCACTAGGTGTCCTCAACAGTTCCTTGATACTCCCCGTCTGGCATCTTCAGAGATGCAACTATCAACTTCTCACTTAGATGAAGAGGAGTCAACAGACAAGAGAACCAACTCTGAAATTGTCCTGCAGTGCCTTGGTGGTTCACATTAACGTTGATCTTCCTGACCAGTCTGTCTTTCCCAGGGTAAGTTCTCACAGTAATTCCCATTTGCCAGTTGTTTCTTGATTCTTGGCTGTCCCTAAAAGGGACAAGATCCTCTTCTTATGGTTAGGCCTTTTTGACAACCACTTCTGTCGACTCTAAATGTCATTCATGTACTCTGTTTTCCATCTGGCCCCGAATGTTTCTGCCAGCGATTTCATTTCTTCCACTGATGCTTTAGGATGTTTCCTTTTGAGAATTCAGTGGGAGGAGATGGAGGCAAGCTGACCTTTTGCATCAGCAACATTGAAGGAGTCAAAGTAAGTGGAGCTCAGGGATCAGAAGAAACTGGCACTAAAAGTTGTGAATTTATAATGGAAGCAACTTCTGCCATAAGCGTGCAAAATACTTTGTGGATAAGTTGAGATTTACCAAGCTGGGGAAGCATTCCATCCAAAATGCGTCAAGCAAAACCAATCATTCGCCAGAATTTCCCAGAACTTAACCTGCTACCTGCTACCTGGCCACCCCAGTAGACTGATTTTAGGTAGGGTACAGCTGCTAATGTGAGGCGTCTGAGAAAACGCAAAGTTATGTTCTGTGTGCATTAGAGATGGAAAAGGGTGAGTAGGAACATGACAGCTCTTATAGCCAATCTTGCAAAATTTTTCATTTGGCATACATACTATACCATGGTCTTTGGTAGAAAGTTCCCTCAACAACAGTCTAACTTGGATAACTACAGGAGACAGGAAACCTACAGGAGCAAACAAATTGTTCACAGTTGAAAGACTGCCTCGACGTGTGAAGGGCTTTTGGCTTTTTGGGATACAAAATGTGAGTGTCTGATACAATGATCCAGCTTAATCCCTAGCTGTATTACCCTGGAACATCATCAACCACAAGATCAAGGTCTTTAATGTCTTTGGCTCTGGTGTCTGCAGGAAAGGAATCCATTACGTTGGCATTGTTGGAGGCAATCTTATGAAGTCGCAGGTTAGAACAGGACAACATTTCCTGCGCTCCATTCAGGACATTTGATAGCCTCATCCTCTGTGGGGAAAGACTTCAGAGCGTCGTTTGTTAGGAAATCTCGATCTATGATTGCAACTTTCCTCTCCTTCTCTTGCAGCTCTCCTAAGACCCAAAATGGCCAATGCGGGAAACAATCTGTTTCCAAAGATGTGGACTCTCATCCAATAATCTAATATTTCATTGTTGCGATACCATAAAAACCTCAAGAAATCTCTGCTTTTCGCTTCAACCACAAAACAGTAAAATGTATGTTGAATGTCTGCGGTTATGGCCACTGGCTCTTTTCTGAATCTGATTAATATTCCCAAGAGAGTATTTTTTTAGATCAGGGCCTGAGAGTAACACGTCATTTTAAGAGTCAAACAACACACAAACCTGGCCTTGTTAATGTGGGCGGTACGCTCCAAAGGATGGGAGATACATTTGTGCTCATAAATTTGCATACCCAGGCAGAAATTGTGAAATTTTTAGATTGATTTTGAAAATATGACTGATCATGCAAAAAACGTATTATTTAAGGATAGTGATCATATTAAGTCATTTATTTGCACATAGTAGAGATGGGCGTTCCGGCTCTTTTCAGTGAGATGGCTCGTTCGGCTCTTTTGGCTCCCAAACGGCTCTTTACATAAATATGTTTTTTTTCAAGTCATACAGTTTGCGATGGTTTGACTGTAATCGGTGTTAAAACAATTCTAATTTAATCATCAAATGAAATCGAACTCCAACATAACCTCAATATATTTAAAATGTATATAAATCTAACCATTCAAAACAACTACAATCTGAACAACATAATTAGAATGCTTTGAATTTGAACTGAGTGACCGTGGGCGCAGTGCCCCATAAAGGATAGACCTTTTTGAGAGGCAACTTGGACTTTAAGTGTTGCACTGAATGGTCATTTTATGCATTTATAACATTCTACTGTAAGCACAATATGCACTAATTCAGGCCTATTTATCTATGACAAGAAAATTGACTGTGGATTCATTACAAACCCGTCAGTAAAGATTTTTCAGTGAGTGAACTTGTTCTTTCCTTCATGATTTTCGACAGTGTGTAATTGGTTATGGTAGCATTTTGCCCAGCTGCTATGGGTAAGTGCCCAACAGCCTGTACAAATGATGTCCATGGTTGTATGTTTTTTTTGGAAACAAATGAATTGAAACATGTTATGCTCTGGAAAAACGCAGTGTAGTTGTATCAAGGGGCATAATATGACGATACTTGAACAAAAAATGAGCTGCATGATGGAGTTGCTAGAAAGAAGCCTTTTCTGCGCCAATGCCACAAATAAGCCTGGTTATAATATGCCCGACAACACCTTCACACACCACAGCATCTGACACACTGTAATTTGGAGTGATGACACCAAAATAGAGCTTTGTGGTCACAACCATAAGCGTTAGGTTTGGAGAGGGGTCAACAAAGCCTATAGTGAGCAAAATACCATCCCCACTGTGAAGCATGGTTATTCTGTAAGCGTTTGACGCGTCTCTCTATTTGCAAATAAACTGCTAAAAGAGAATTTTGTCTCTGTTCTTACTCCTACATTTCTACATTTCCATCACAATTTGGGAGCTCTTCCTTTGGTTACTTAAACTGGTATCTCAAACTCATATGCTAGCGAGTCAACCGTGCACGGCCAGAGACTGGGTCTCTGGAGCGTAAATCCTCCCCCGATCGTAGGTGAGCTTCTAAACGGGTGAGAGCAAAGGTGCCCGGCTGACATGTTATTCAAGATTCATCAGCACAGGTACCCGGGCTGAAATTTTGAACTCAGGAGGTAAGAGCACAATACGGTTGCGGTTTGACCGCAAGAAAAAAATCTACAGTTAAGGTTGGACCTTTTAAACTCTGTAGTAAAGTTTGGACCTTTCAAAACATACAGTTAAGGTTGGATATTTTAAACTCTAACAAAGGTTAGACCTTTCAAAATCTGCAGTTGAGGTTGGACCTTATCATTAAACTCAGCAGTTAAGGTTGGACATTATAGTAAACTGTTAACAGTATGTTGGTTGGACCACTGTATAAGACACCGGTGCATGAAATATCTCGCGAAAGGGCTGACAAGCTTATTAACGCATGCTGGGCACGTTAATCGAGGTACAAAGGTGACAGGCGGCGGTTGGACCCCACCATTGTTCGCTCTGGATCTGGCGTTTGTGCGGTGGTATGGACCGACAAAAATGCTATGGACCGACAGAAATAAAATGACTGTGGTGTCTGGACGTGAACAAATATATCTTTGGGAGTTATTTGGTTTCCCGGTAAATTACGTTTTCATTCGGTGACGGATGCGTGGCCTATTGGGCAGATTGGAGGAATATGGACGAGGTAATATATGGGAGTTGCAGAAGGTATTCGGTTAAGTGGTTTGGAAAGCGTTGGCTACGGTGTGTAGAACGTGGTGACTGATGGAAGCTTTAGGAAAGTTTGTGTGGGGTTTGTAGTTCTTTTCGCTCAGGTTGGATGGATCGTCCCTCTGACCGCCCTCATCCTCCCGCAGTGTTCTGTCAGGCCGATCGCTGGGAATCCTTGGTGTTTTGCATTGTCCCACCCTGCCCGGCGACGCAGTATTGCTGGAGAACATGTCCTTACACTCAATGTAGCCAACCCCGTTGGTGACTGAGATAGCCCCCGATGCGTTTTGCTCCACGTTGGACGTGTTGAGAAAGTCTACGCGGGTCAAGAATTGACTCGTAAATGGGGGAGAAGAACACACCAAATACGTAATCTCTGTTGGCCCAGCCAGTGTTTACAGTGGCTAAGACCAAAGAAGACTACAGACCTGGGTTTGAGGAAGAGACTATGCTAACCACTACGTTTACATTTATGAAGCTACCTCTAGACATTCGACTGGACATTGGGTTTGGGAAGATACCCGTGGGAATCAAGACGATGGCTGTTTATGTAGTGTTCCCGCAAGAATAGAGACAGTCCAGGCTACCTCTCTGGCCTCGCCGCGAGCGACCCAACAGGAACAGGCAGGAAAGCTAACCACCTGAGGGAGGGGTGCTGATGGTCAGAGGAGGTGGACCAGAGAGCATCTACCGGTGAGATCATTCGTTAACACACCCCTGTTTTTTTTCTCAGATGTATTTAGAGAATGCAGGATTTATACCTTTTTGTAGGGTTTGGTATGCTAGGTAGTTGCTTTCGGGTTTGTAAGGTTTGGTGGATTTGTGGAAGAAGAGAGTTGGCTTTTTGTAGGAGTAATTTTGTGGTATTAAACTGTTGTGAAGAAAAGGTCGTTGTTCCGTGTCCTGATAGCACTAGTAACACTCCCATGCCGTCAACCTATTGCGGGGCGATTCGTGCAGGATTTTGAACAGCTCTCTATTGGTGGAATTGTTTTCTGTAATGATGTCTGTTGCGTAGTGCGAGAAAGATGTCTCGTCTGTTTTTCGACAGTAGGGGAATTGAGCCCCTTTGTCTCCTCGTACGTCCTGTATTGTGGGTAGGGGAGATTTGGTCCTATGGGCAAGCGGTGAGTGGACATCGGGTTGATTTCCAACCATGTAGGAAGAGCACTGGTAGCTTAGGGGCTATAGCTGTTGAGCATGTGGTGGGGTATTACTCCTCATGCTATGCTCAGAGGACCTTGCGGATTTTGTCAGGGCTCGATGTCCACCAATTTTAGAGACTGTAGGATGGAGTATAGATTGCTCCTGCAAAACGCCAAAGTTGTTGGACAGCTTGTGGTTTGGTATGTAGTAGCGTTAATGAAGCCATGATCGGTGTGCGGTCGTAGCACAAGTCCCGGCGTTTGTGATATCTGGTTGTGGCCGACCTAGTAAATGCACATTCTCTTTTGGTCTTAACTGTGCACAAGGGTTCCGATTGGCTGTGTTTTGTTATTCCTTGGTGGAATATTTGCTTATTTGATCGATATTGTTGTTGACCTGGTAGTTTTTTGGAATCACAAGGTTTTAATTTGTTTGGGGTACACTTGGGTGAACGCGTTCATTGCGTCGTTACTGTGATTCTTTGGCCAGGCCTTTGCCTCAGCGCCGACTTAGCGTAATGGCATTTTACTTCCAGTGTTGTGTGGGTGGCTGGCACTCGTGGAAGTCTTCGCCTTATACCCTATGAGTCAATACACGTAAGACCTTCACTCAAAGTGATGATGTGGTGATTGATACGATGCTGCTTTCCTAATTTGGTAAATAATTATTGTGGTTTTCTTACAGTTAAAAATATTGTGTTTCTCTCTCCTTATATGTTGTATAAGTGGTAGGATGTAGAATCCACATGGGGATGGTCTTTAGTGTTTAGAAAACATGCTGTTTCCCATGAAGACTAGATTTACATCCAATATAGTCATCGCCTGCAACAGAGTAAAATAGCCAAATCGCGTTTATTCCCCAAATAGCCAAAGCCCGTAAAATTAGATGTCCTGTTTAAAATGTTGAATTGGGCTTGATTAAGTAATTTAGTTTCGATTTGTTTTTGTTTACCTATGATAACTGAGATAATACTTGTGCTCTAAATATAGTGCCTGATACTCGTTAATAGAGTTTAGATTCTGAAAAGATACACTGACAATTGGACGAATGGGGTAGATTGATGTGACGGTGTTTCGGTATCTGGATTGGAGTATCCTGGGGATTACTAACTGATTGTACCTAGATTTTGATAATATCATACATCGGTTTTTCTGTTGTCATCGTCCTGAGAGTTTTTCCTTATTTTCCAACCTGCTGTTACTGTGTTGATGAGATTAGCAATTTTTTTTATACCAACAGCGATGATATTGGATGAGTAGGTTCACAACTTTGAACCATCGGTTAATGTGGGATGTCGGCTAAGTTGAAAGCATGATGTCACTTACTACAGCTAGTTTGAGGACCATGTCAGATGTTTTTGTGTGGAAACTTGTGTTTCATTAACATTTTATACAATCCAATTGACCTTCATGGCCTACAAGCAGTGGGTACAGGCCTGAGCTGCAGGAAGGGGGGCAGACCCCCTGGGATGGCCTCTACCAACTTTCCCCATTAAATTAAAGTAGCCTATTACTACGGGTAATGTTTTGGTTTTCTGACTGGTCTCACCTATGGTTATTTCCCCAACATGAGTATATTTTCTTTTGGCATAATCAAATGTTAGGTGCAAGCTGAATACATTTTCCTCTCAGTAGCTTTCATGTTAGGTAGAGACCTAAAGTCATCCTCCATTGTAAATGATTAGAACAATCTCGAAGTAAGTGCATGGAGTATGAATGAACGTTTTGGTTTTGGCTGACCAGTACTATTTAGAATAGTATCGGTCATCAAGACAGGTGGCAACCAAGTTGGAGATATTCCCTAAACTGAGGTTAATTGAGACATGATGTTATTGTTGTCACAATGTAGTTTGGCTATTGCCTGTGAAAATGCAAATTTTGATATGCTGATTTGGGTGTTGCTTCATTGAGTAAAACAACGTTGTCAAAGGGTTATGTGGATTATAATTCCTTCACACAAGCGACCGTGTGTCACATTTGTATTTATTGTTTGGTTTGTGGATGTTTTTGTCATTTTCTGTTTTGTTTTTGAGGTAAATTCAGTTTGTGACTCCTTGTTGAATGAATAGATTCATCCTTGCTCTCAGTTTTCTTCATGTCCGTCCTGTACTGGTTCTGCTTTCACGAATGGAGTAATTTACCACTGACTGATGTGAAAGCAAGGGGGAATTTATTAAATGATTATCTATGGTGAAAAAGAGTTGAACTCAGAGTTTAAAGCAAATTAAAGTTGCATAAGAATTTGGTTTTCGTGTTTGCTTAGTTAAATTAGAAATTGTTGTATCAGAAAATCTGTTATGGCCCTTAGTATACAGTTACAGTTTTGTCTAATTGGATTTTTTGTGCTATTCATTACATGGGTACTACTTTTTAGTATGTTTTATTTGAAATTGAGAAAGCAATTTAGCATCAAGTTCTATTCTAGAAAACCAAGTTAAGAATTTTTAGATAGTCTAAATTGTAAAGAGAGGTAGAGACCCCCTGGAGTGCGCTACTCACTCACACAAACAACATTGTGGGTGGGGGTTCTGCTTGAAACGGGTTTTTGACTTGTCAATCAATCAAATGTATTTAAATAAAGCCCTTTTTACATCAGAAGTTGTCACAATGTGCTTTCACAAAACACCCGGCCTTAAACCCCAGGAGCAGACAACAATAGTGATGAACTTTGGTAGAATTTGAGAGCTATGTAGCTATGTTAGACACGTCTGTTAATGGGTTATATGGTTTATAGTGCCTTCATACAAGTTACCATATTGACCATTTGATGTCTTTGATTGTGTTAGAGAATGTTTGTGTTTTTAAAAAATTCACTTTCTTTTCATGAATATACAGTATGCAAATCCTTATGAAACGGTTTCCAGGTCCATCCTTATTAGCAATTCTCTATTTTTCATGTCCGTCCGGAAATGACGGCCAGTGCAGGTTCAAGATGGCGCCTCCTGTGGCCGTATTCGCCATGATTCTGCATTCACTCATGGTGTCACTTTCCATTGACTTAATGAACTGAATGCAGAGTGGATGTATGATACTTGATTATGATTGGAAAGAGTTGAGCTTAGTGCTCAAAGAAAATCAGATTGGTACTTATATGGAGTTACATTAACATTTTGTTTTTTCTGTTTGCATAGTTAAAACGGAGCATTGGCATCTGTTATGTTTTACATTTTCCATCTACAGGATGTTTTTAATTGGTTTATTTGTTTTGTTTGATTTAATGTCTAACATTTTAATGGTTAAATAGAATAGATCTAACCATTTGTGATTTGGCTAAACAAAGTTGAGTCTGATGGACAATGGAATCTCATTCCACTGTCATGTGCTAAATATAGCACATTGAATGAATCTCATTCCACCATATAAGAATAGCACATTGAGTGAAACATCAAAAGAAAAGGAAATTGGACTTTTATGAAAACTTGTCTGAATAGGGTGTACACTTAACTATGATGACGGAACTTCTGAGATCCACAAGTTTTCCGGACTGATCTATTGTCTTCATTGTTGGGAGTTGCCGAAACATTGCCCAGTGGGTGAGAGTCCAATGGACTGTTGAACCACAGTAATTGTTGTTTTGCAAATATATTTTCAACAGATTGTGATATCACAATCCCTTTTCTGATGATACATCACGTTAGTGACTGGACACAAACAACTGAGCGTGTTAGTACCAGCAACATGTCCAAGAAGAATTTCTACAACAATACTGGTCGAATCTGTTACAAATCTTCCTGACCACTCACATGGCAGAACGATGCCAGGGTCAAACCACGTGGTTTCATACTCCATTTCTAGATTAATCATCAAAAGCAAGATGAAAGGAGAATCAAATCGGAATCCACCTGAAGGACTCCACATACTACAGGTCAGAGTACCATGGAACAGTTGACTGGAAAGGTCACATGTTCCCAACCCAGTGGAAGACACTGTTGTTGTGTTAATTTTGAATCAATGAAGTGTTGGAAACTCCCTACTCCAATACACACCTACACTGACTTGTTAGGACAACCAGGCAATTTTCTGGGTCCACATCACACTGACTGCAATAACTGATATTTTAACGTTACAAGACAGAGAAGACTTAAGACTAGAACTACAAGACATTTAATGGGAATCTAGCTTCATTCCTAACAATCATTATTTTCCCAATATTGACTGGTATTATGATCTCTTATTAATCTATGTTCATTCCTCACAAGACAGGTAGAGGACTATATATAATTATTACCTTAACATTAGTGATTGATACATATTTTTGTGAAGTTGCTTGATATTCATAATTACAACAGCTATCCTATTATGTTTAATAGTGCCATATTCATTTTCAAAGGTCAAAACTGTCACTAGTACATTCATTGGAGTTGAGTGTGTAAGAAATCCGCGTTTACGTATGGTGGTCAAATAATGTAGAGCCTGTGTTAAATCGAGGGAGAAGTTCGTTCAAGTTTATTGGAAAATTGCAGCACAGATGTCATTGTCTTCTCACTATGAACATAGTTGCCAGCTAGTCTATACATTTAGGGCGTTTCTACATAACACAGATCATGTTTCTAGAAGTTAACCCCCATGACAGATGGTCAGTGTAAACACTCCACATTCCTGAGGGAGAGATAATATAAAGACAGTTGTCTCTGTTGCTCCCATTATCTAGGCACATTCACTTCCACTGAAACATACATTCATATTATCATAATACTGTGTGAATATAATGCTCAGATTCCACAAGCGTTGTGTTACGTTGAGGATATATTGGGTTGTTTGTATGATGTTGATGCATGGCTCATGATATGGACAAGGGGGAACTCTGATTGTTTAAAGGGGTTATTGGGAATGAATTATGCATTTCATTAATGTTGTGTTAGGTCTGTTTCTGTTGGACAAAGGTTAGACTGATAGTAGCCTGGGATTTGATGTGTGTGGTAAAGATTGATCACGATGGTCACTACGATTGCAATGCCATACATTGCTAGGTGTCAGGGCAAGCTGTCCACTGCATCTTATTTAAATTTCATTTAAGGAATAACAAAGCCTTATAGGCAAGATAATCCTTGTCATTTCTTGCTTTGTTTTTAACAGCAGTGTTTAGACCTTTTCAGTTCATTAGGAATTGGATTGTACTTTTATTTTTCTAGTTTGATCAACATGTAAGGATTAATTGTTACATGATTGAAGGGGGGACTGAGAGGAAATAGGCATGAGAAACTTAACACAACACAGATGTGCTGACAAACTCTGAACAAAGGACCATAGATAGGACGTGTTGCCTGTTAATGATGGGCCCTACACCACTGTCCATACCTCCTGCTAGGAGTTGCAGATGTGACTGTTATAGGCTTGATGGATAGGACCATTGACTATAGGTTGGAACATACCATACAATGGTCTTTTGTAGGATAAACCTTTCTTATTGGAGGGTATTTGACTGTGTAATGGCTGATTATGACCATTGACCACCCCCCATGTGTCCTGGTATAAAAGACTGTGCTAACTGTGTAATTGTTTTGAGAGAAAAAGGATAGAACTATGGAAGGTTAACATCGTTGCCTCATGCTGAATAAAGATGTCTCTCCTCTGACTTCTGGTTGCATTATTTTTGTTTATTGAGCAAAAAATGGACAGAATCCAACACAAGCAATACTTTATGTGGATCCAGTTTTTCTTGATGCAACTTTATTATATTATGTATGGACTGTTTTAAAAATGTATTGAGCTGATGCATTCATGATTTCTACAGATGTTTAGGGGAGCAGAGGATTACTAGTTTAGGATCGGGCTGATCAGAAAGGCACTGAGCCTATTTTTAGAATGCAAGATAAGTTAATGGTTTTGTTGTAACATTTTGGTTTAGCACAGAGTTAAAGTACAACAAAAATAGTTAAATAATGAAATTGTTGCAGTTAACAAACATAAAAACAATCGGCAGTCTACAGTAAGAAACAGGGTGGCTTGCTATTTAGCTAATAAACTATTGTATTATCATTGATATTTTATTATCCACCACCCACTGTAGCAGTGCAAAACTCTACCACTGCTCCCTACTGAACATGCAACACATACCTTTCAACAATAAGAATAATTCATGCAGCATTTAAATAAAAAAAATCTATAGGGTCCATATCCAACTCATGTCCATAGCTGCAAACAATATGGCAATGTATGGATATTCCTTTTCACTAGTATCCTGATGTGGCCAAGTAATCTTAGGTCAAAAGTAATCTTAGATCTGTAATTAGATACTGTATAAGTAGTGCCTGAAGCGTTTCTCCCAAATTTAGAATTTCCAAAGAAATTATTGAGACCCATGGAATTAATGTGTCTCAATTGAAAATATGTTGTTTGGGAGGATTTTAACCTTCAACCTCTTCTCAAGATTTTGAACACACACATGTGTGTCATGAGCTTGCAAGTGTGGAGCCTCAATAGCTTTAATGTGTGCAGGACTGACAATTGCTTGGACTCGTGTTTGTCATCTCGTGGTTGTCAAAATGTATATCAAGCTGAATTTTGATACCCTTGTGTGTGTAGGAGTTTTGTGCATATATGCAAAACCACGCCCATGCATATGTTCATTGGTATGCAGCAGCCACTTTTTCTAACATACTGGCTGGGTTTATATTACTCTGGATGAATAAAAGGTAAGCATTAGTTCAATATGCCTCTAAACATTAGACATCATTTCTCTTTGTGGAAGAGTGGGATACATTTCAAATGCTTTACTTATATATTTATTTTTGCTTTTGTTAATTTATCAACCTATCCTTGTGGGATAATAGAATCTTTGTTAACTTCTCAGCTTAATTAAATTATTATTTAACCTTTACATTATTTGTTGAACCATTGTAACTATAAAAACTACAGAATAGTAAACGCTGGCGTCACAGTTTCGGCCACACCAAACCCATCAAAGGTCTGAACTGGGAACACGTTTAAAGGAAAAAACAAAAACCTGCAGACACTCGGCCCTCCGTGGAACTGGTTTGACACCCCTGCTCTATTCCCTTTCCCTTTCAGTGTAATGGTAAGAGCTGTGTTAGCGATGTACAGGCTAGTGAGTTTTCTCAGGAAGTTATAGGTATAAATACTCTGTCCTCTAAACCCGCCATCTCCCTTAGACTTAAGTGCCGGCTAGCGTGTTCAGTTACGTCTCTCACTCCACTGCCGGCTGGTGTCGAGTCTACTCGCTGTAAGATTGCATCCTGGTGCTGCCATGGTGACGTTCATTCACCTTCGTTGAAATCTCCGTATTTGCAAATGCCGGGCTCCACTGTTCCCCGCCGTTGGTCGGTTACAGAGCGCTCTGAAACTTTGCGGTACATTATAGACAAAACCAGTGCAACTTCTCAAACCGGCAGCGAGCGTGTTCTGATAGTTCTCCCAAGTCGCTGCCGGCCGGTCTCAAGTGTACTTGCTCTAAGAATGCAGCCTGGTGTTGCCATGGCAACGTTCAATCGCCTTTGGCGAAACGTCCGCATATGCAAATGCTGGGCTCTTCTCTTTCCCGCCATTTGCAGGCTACCGAGTTTTCTGAGATTCCATAGGAGGTTATAGACATAACCGCTGTGGTTTCTTAATCCGCTCGCTATGACGGACTCAAACACCAGGTAACGTCGTCGGCTCTTGCTCCCGTCTTGATGCCTGGTCTCTGCCGGTGTCGCTCGGCGTTCCCATGGCAACGTATCCCCTCATAGGGTGCAGCGTTCGCATATGCGAATGCCAGGTTCCTCTCTCACTCAGATTCCTATGATTGAGAGCGCTGGGCCTGTTGTACAGTGAGATTGGTGCTCTAGGCTCTCATTCTGTGAACCTAAGTTCGCCTCCAAGCCCACCTCCTCTTTTTTCTCATCCCTTTCTCTCAGCTCGGCGGTGGTAGAGTCTGGGAGAGAATTCACGCTTTTCCTGACCAACGCCCCCCAACTACATGCTTTTCCTCTCTGAGCGTTATCGGGCGTGTCATCATCACTGGACCACGTCAGCCAGGCTCGATCGAACGATCAGACTGGCTCATCTCATTCAGTTTCACTTGGCTCCCCCTCCCTTCTTGGGAATAGTGGAGACGGTGATGTCAGCGCCCGACAGAGCGTCTGCTCTCCTGTTGGAGGTGACAGAACTGATCAGCAAATGAGCGATCTCTGAGGTCTTGGAGGATCTCAGACAGGATGGTTTTTACTCCCGTTACTTCCTGGTTCCCAAGAAGACGGGAGGAGTGAGATCAATCTTGGATCTGCAAAATCTGAGTGCACACATAACCAAACAGCCGTTCCATATGCTCACCACTAAAGGCCTCTAGGAAGCGTTCCTAGCAGGAGTTTTCTGCCCCGATCGCTCGCAGGCACAGGATCAACGTTCCCAACAACCCATTGTCTGTAGTGGAATCCTTCAGGTTTCTTGGATCCACTATTTCCCAAGATCTAAAGTGGGAGCCCAACACAGATGCCATAATTAAAAAGACCCAGCAGAGGATGCACTTCCTGCGCCAGCTTAAGAAGCTTAACCAGTCCATGGAGCTGGTGATCCACTTTTACACAGCCATCATCCAGTCTGTTCTCTGCACATCCATCACTGTTTGGTTGGGATCTGCCATGTAACTGGAAAGGAACAGATTACAACGGACAGTCAGAACTGCAGAGAAGCTCACTGGTGCCCACCTGCCCTCCATCCAGGACTTATACACTAGTAAAAGGGCAGGAAACATCACAGCAGATCCATCACATCCTGGATACAACCTGTTCCAACCCCTCCCCTCTGGTAGGTGCTACAGAGCACCATACACCAACATGAACAAACACAGGAACAGTTTCTATTCACAGGCCATCACGCTGATGAACACTCAACCTCACTTAGTGCCAGGCTCAATCCCTGTATAACCACCCTGTAACTCTATCTATTTATCTTTTTTTTAAAAAATCTATTTCTTCCAGCAATTTAGTGTTGTTAATACTGTATATATATACTGTATATATATACTGTGTATATATATATATATATATATACTGTATATGTCATATCCACCTACCTCATGTACATTACACCTGCAGTAAAAATTATTTATTCATTCACTTCTTGGACCTGGTCAGGAGCTCAGAAAATCAGGCCACAGTCGCTTACATCAATCGCCGAGGGGGAATCAGGTCTCCTGCTCTCCATCAGTCAGCAACTCTTCTTTGGCAATGTGCGCATGCCCACCTTCAGTCCTTAGCGGCGTCCCACATTCCGGGCCGTCTGAATGTATGCCTGGACCTGATTTCTTGGGGAAGCCTGCGGCAAGGCGAGATGCTTCTCCACCCGGACATCATCTCCCTCATATGGCAGAGATTTGGGGAAGGCCAAGTGGACCTGTTTGCATCCAGACAGAATGCACCCTACCGTCTGTGGTTCCCCCTGTCTCAGACAGATCGCCCTCCTTTGGCCTCTGTGTCACCTTTATGCATTTCCTCCGCTACGCTGCATAGCACGTCTGCTGGCCCGGATCAGAGCAGAGGGGCTTCTAGTCATCCTGGTGGCACCTGATCGCCCTGTGGCTATCTGGTACTGGAAATGATCCAGTTGCTGGCAGGCCGCCCGTGGACAGTTCCTTTCAGACAGGACGTACCGTGTCAAGCAGAGGGCTTGATTCCTCTTTTTGATTATTAGAGTAATTGAGGACGAGGACGAGAGGCTACAGTACACTGCCTATGCTTTGTACGTGCAGCGCACCAGGTCTATCAGACTGACTCTCCAGCTAATTGTCTTTTATTCTGATTCTTGGGTGGGTCGTATGCTTTCTAAGCAGTGTCTCTCTCACTGGCTTTGTGACTGCATCCCTTTGGTCTAGCTCTGTTGTTCTGTGGTTCCATTCACACTCCACGCATGGTGTCGCAGCCTCCTCTGCTCTTTTTCACGGGGTCAGGGTAGATGACATTTGCGCCTTCACCGTTTGTCTGTTTTAATTTACTGTTTGTCTGTTTCTCTCCCGTCTTTTGTTAATTTGGTTCTTGGTGCAGCTGCTCGAGACCTCTGAACTGTCTTATGAAATCTTGTGCTTTGCCTTGATTCTATCACTCCTTAAGAATTCTGTGGCCTTCTTGGCTCAGAGGTGTTGTCGCTACCCTCCAACACACCTGACACAGAACCGACTTCTCCCTAGGGCTTCCTTTGTTCTGTCTTTTTGTAAGTATTTTTCTGTGTTCTCATGCCCCTCATCTCGTGATATGTGGTGCATGTGAGTTGCTTTGTGCTTTGTGTGAAACTGATATATTTCCATTACGCTTGAGCTCAACACTCCTTATTCTTTTCCCTTGGGTGGCCTACGTGTTCATAGGCCTGCTCTTGGGGAGGATTTTTGTCATTAACACATTCGATCATCACTGCTCTGACTTCATCAGCTGTTGGGGATGTTTCGTCTTGGGGTTTTAGGGGACAGTTTCTTAACTAAACTCTGCGAGTCATGCTGGTTGTGTCCGGCAGGGAGTACATCCTCAGCTCGCTTGCTCAGCCGTCAACCACTAGGAGCTAAAGCCCCTCAAGTGGGTGGAGCGCCACAACATATAACATTAGTTACCGGGAATGTAACTCTGGTTAAATTAGTTGAGTGTAACCCGCTAGTCCTGCTGCCCTGCTTTCCCCCAGGTTATGCTTAAAAGATTTGTGAGGGTGTTCTCTGGGCGCCCAGGTCCGATATAGGGGCAGGCGTGCCCTCATTGGCTGTTGCATCTTGCATAATACATATTCAGTACGACACCGATGAGGCAAGGGTCAACGACTAGGAGCTAAAGCCCCTCTAAGGGCTATTCTCCACTCATATAACCGTTACGTTCCCGGTAACTAATGATTTAAACACTGGTGTTCCAGAATCGCCAAGAATATAGCAAAATAAAGATTGAACATTTCAGTCATGAGTTTAACAAAAATAAGTCTGTGAAAAGAATTGTCACATAAATATATGATATAACAACATAAGGAATTCTAATCGTATTAAGGAGTATTCATATTTTTGCTTGGTTTACTGTCTGAATAGCTAGTTCTATAAAATGACAACACAAGCCTAGGTCAAAATATCACTGAGCCGAAAGATTCACTCTCTATGAATGAAAATAGTAAAGAGTAAATGTTACAGAATACAAAGAAATGTACAGTGATCACTACATATTTACAGCTAAATCCCAAATCTAAATGAACAGCAGTAATCAGTCGGTGTGTAGTTCACTTGTTTAGCCACATGGTGGTATCAGGCAATTGACACATAGTGTTCCTTATATCTAATTCCTATGGAGCATGTAGAAAGACAATTATGAAATATATTCACAAACAGAACATAAAATACATATTATAAATATTAAATAAAAATTATATACCACAAATTCTGTGTTATTTCTGTGGATCAAAATACACTTGCATTGCTGTTTTTGAAGATATATTTTTACTCATGTTTATTCAGAATATATGCTGTTAAGGCGCATTTGTATATAAGTATGTATATCCCGAGAAAAGTAGTTTTTTGCTCAGATGTGTAAAGGTATGAACAAATCATACATTAACATATATTTCTTATATTTTTATTCTTATCTGCACTGTTGCGATGTAAGAAAACTATAAGCATTTCATGACAAATAAACATTTTGAACTTGAACAGATGAAGGTAACTTAATTCAACAACTGACACTGAAATATGATTTCTTTGCAATCACTTACCTTCCAAAAATAAATATAAATGCAATTTCAGTCAGGACAGAATAAGTGCATCCATAGCCTCAATAACATTTCAATAATAAGTGTCTGCTGTATGATGTTAAAATAATGTTAATAGTATATGGTTATTGTACCATGGCTAAGAACTTACGCGTGACTCATCATGCAGTGCCTTGACCCAAGACTTTGCAGTGCATACAAGCAATTATCACAAACCACAGAGATGCCTTTTCACACTTATAAAACAGTTACCAATCTAGTTAGACCTGGATGGCTCTGTGCATTTCTGGTTGACTTTGGCAGTATATGTTAGTAGAGCTGGTTACCTTATGGCGCTTTTACACTGAATGGTACCGGTTTAAGAAACCTTTGCATCACGCCTACTTCAGATTTGGCTGATATTGCTACAGTTGTTCTCACCCTTGGGGACTGATTTTGTGCTTTTTACCATTTTGCATGTTTTTAAATAACCTGTTTTGTATACATGTTTCTGTATATTTCAATGTAAATTCTCATCCATAAATTGGATTGGAGTGTAATGATTCTTTTAATGTATTATTATTAACAAACTAACATTCAGAAAGTATTTTGTTAGTATTTTAGCAATGATGCATTTTGGAATGCTGTATTGAAAATGTGCAAGGATTCACTGAATCTCCTAAACAGAGTTGAGCACAATCTTACAGACTACGAAAGATATCTGTGGTGGATGACAGAATAATTATTTACCAGGTCAATAAAAAACCCTTCTTAGCTAGATCAATAAACCTTCCGGGATTTAAAAGAAAGATGAGAAGGGAAAAGTAATGAGGTGAGCAACTGCTTATGGTCTAAAGCGTACCACCTCTTCTGTGAAGCATGGTGGAGGAAGTGTTATAGCACCTTTTTGCCTACAGACAAAACAGATCCACAGAGGATGCCATTGCCCTGATCATCCACTCTGCACTCTAATCTGGACAAAAGGAACACATATGTGAGAATGCTGTTAGTTGACTACAGTTCAGCCTTCAACACCATTGTGCTCCACAAGCTGACGGCAAAGCTCAGGGATATGGGTCTCAACCCCTCTATGTGCAGATGGATCCTGAAATTCCTGAAGGGCAGACTGCAGGTGGTGCGGATGGGCAACACCACCTGCTCCTCACTGACTCTCAGTACTGGCTCCCACTGGGGCGGTATGCTGAGCCCGCTCCTGTACTCTCTCTTTACCCATGACTGCCTGGCAACTCAAGTCTCCAACACCATCGTTAAGTTTGCTGACGACACCACCATCATAGGCCTGATCTCTGACGAGTCCGGATAGAGACAAGGTAAGGTCACTGACTTCGTGGTTTCAGGAAAACAACCTCCAGCTCAATATTAGCAAAACCAAGGAGATTATTGTTAATCACAGGAAGCAGCAGTGGGGAGACCATGCCCCCATACACATCAATGGGTCTGCCCTAGAGAGTTCACAACATCAGGTTCCTCAGGGTCAACATCAGCGATAACTTGACTGGGTCCCATCTTAACATCTTGGTGAAGGACGCCAGGAAATGGCTCTTCTTCCTATGCCGATTTGGCATGGATTCAAGGATACTCACCAACTTCTTCAGATGCACTATCGAGAGTATCCTTACTGGCAGTGTCACCGTCTGGTATGGCAGCTGCACTGCTCTTGACCACAAAGCACTTCAGAGAGTGATTAAAACAGCAGAGTGCATCACAAGGTCTGACCTGCCATCCCTGTAAGATCTCTACACAGAGAGGTGTAGGAGGAGCGAACGGATCATTACAGATCCCAGCTACCCATGCCATGGACTGTTTACCAAGCTGCCATCAGGCAGAAGGTACAGGAATATTTCTTTCAAAATTGACAGGCTATGGGACAGCTTTTTTCCTCAGGCTGAAAGGCTGGTCAACTAGGGAACCCCTCTTGCCTGCCATCCATAGTCCCATGCACATCTGTCACTTTGTATCATGCTTTTCTGCCAATTATGTCATCCACACCTGTCACTTTTACATTGCACTACCGTTGTATAGTTATTAGTATTGATGCATGTTTTTGTATAGTGTTATTATTGATTGATAGTTATCTTTTTTATTTTTATATTGTAATTACTGTTACTTTTTTACTTTTAACTGCACTCTTGGGAGTAGGAAAACCAAGCATTTCATTGCCATATCTTGTTTTTGCAAATGACAATTAAACCTTTGAAAAGATTGAACAGAACTGAACTTACAAACTCTGCTTCAGTTTGTATTTTGTGCTCAATCAATCAATAAAATGTATTTTATAAAACCCTTTTTACATCAGCAGTTGTCACAAAGTGCTTTTACTGTGATGGTGAGGTGACATCTCCACCATCTCCCACTCTTCCTAACTTCCCAATGTTCACAAACTCATCCAGGTCTCCTTCATTTGTCTTGTCCCCAATTGTCTCACACACTAGGTCCCAATTAGGTCATTAGGTTACAAAGACATGCTAACCTAAACAAACAAACTGAATGTCTTTATAGGGCGGCAAGCTGCTGGGGATTGGCTGGTGCGGATCGATGATTGGATTGATGGCCCCGCCCACGTCATCAGCAGCAACTCACCACACCTGGGGAATGGAACAGAGACAACACACACACACACACACACACACACACACACACACACACACACACACCAAAGACAGTCCTCAGGATGTAACATATGTGTTTAAATGTTTCTCTTCTGCTCCCCTCATTTGTCAGTCATTGTTTCATGACGCAGTGTGTATTGATTATCCGTGGTGAGGTCTGATTCGTTTTCCTTTGCTTTAGTTTAATTATCAAGTGCTCAGTGTTTTCTGTTCTTTGTGTTTGTTAATAAAAGACTGCACCAACTGCTACCCCTGCCTGCACCTGGTCCGTTCGCTCCACAACATCCTGGCTGTTACATTTACAAAACACTCGACCTTAAACCCCAAGGAGCAAACAACAGTGTTGAGTTTCAGTGGCTAGGAAAAACTCATTACGAAAGCTGAAATATAGGAAGAAACCTAGACAGGAACCAGGCTTAGATGGGGAGATCAGTCCTCTTCTTGCTGTGCTGGGTGGGTGGGGGGGGTCAGCAGAGTGGCAGCAGAAATCACCAGGTATCGTCTTGATCTGCAACACAACCAGGAAGACTTTGAACAGGGACAGCAACGAGTCAAGCCTGGTACTCCGCAGATGTGGGCCAATACCACATGTCCTCCTAAGTTTAAAACGGCAGAAGACGGAACATTTGGAAAATTCCTTAGATCTACAAGGATTTATAGTGGAGAAGGAGAACTGACAATACTCCCCCAGCACAATAATATAGCAGCAGGGCTGAGACAGGGGGGTCCAGTGACACTGTGGCCCTATGCGGGTGAGGATAGGGCCAGTTTAGTGTACTGTCTATCCAGACTAGTCTGAATACTTCCAACTTTGTGGTGCATCACCAATTGTCAGGAGGTTTGCTTGAGTGCTCTAGTATTGTATGTGTACCAGGGAGCAAGTTTCTTACTGTATAGTATCTCTGTGTAGTTGCTGGTACCCTACTTCGGTTACATCCTCCATCCTCAACCTTCTTGCTTGGAAAAAACAGATTAATCCTGGTAAACGATAATGATAGTGTTTATCAGTGTTTGAATATGTATATAATATGGAAGTGTACATTTTTTTCAAAAATATAATTGTTGTAAGTTGTCCAGCCAAATACTGAATTTTTGGAGTGACATTTCTATAATACTTTCTGAAATAATAAAACCGATATAATTGCGGTTTTCATTGTTAGAAAATGTGTATAAAATCTAGGTTTGATTGTTTGATCAAATAAAGTATTGTAAAAGATGTCCAACCTAATATAGAATATTTTGAAGTCCGTCATAGTAATCTGTGAAGAATGCAAGTAGTTTTTAACATATGTTTCCTTCGAATTACTGTTGAATCTCTGAATATAAAACCAATTCTACCTTGGTCTTGTGACCATCAAGAGCGAGGAGGCTGCAAGTGGGGGGCATAACTTGATATGGGGCTTCCTTCTACATCAATACTTGAACTTCTTGAACCTAGTGTTATATCTTGACAAAAGATATTGAATGAAATCACATGTACTCTGAGATATAGTTTTGACATCGTACCCATACATAACACCTAGCATCAAACCAAGATGTCCCCTAACTGACCAATGGCGAACATCAGTGGGTATAACTTAATATTCAGGAACCTCCATAGTTAGTAACACTGCGACTTGCGGTCACCAGATATACCTTATTGTCAAGAGCTGCTAGTTAATTTGCAAACACTAATGGGTGAAAATCATTATTTGTGATCGCAGAGAATTCAACTCCATTGACTGAAATAATGCATTCAAAAGTGGAAAATGAAAATGCTATGTGGGATTGCATTAACATTTGTATCAAGTAAACTATAAGCTTCCTTACATTGCAGCATTATGTTTATCCATTCAAACATTCAATATTTCCAATGGCCTTGGGCTGTAGTCATATTTGACTTTCGATATAGGCTATATTCTGAACAAACCATCTAATACTTCTCAGTATTAGTGAGAGCCTGCCACAATGCCCTACTTGTGATAATTAAATATACAAGTAGGTAGTAAGATTTCATCACATCATATGTAACACATAATGGTCACAGAACACTTTGGGACATTGAAATGAACACCCAAGTCTCTTTCAGGTACTCAACAGATGGTACTAAAGAGGAAGTTACAATTGACTTACAAATAAACCATGTCAGTCAATGTTATCATCATCATCATCATGGAAACCAGAATGAGTTTACAATGTTGATTTTAATTTGGATATAATTGACATTTCTGGTATCTATTGGTTATGGCTTTCAGGCTAGAAAAGTAGTTATTTGTGGTAGTGTGCCAGGAGTTAGCATATTGAGTCTGACATCGCATACTACATCCGTAAGTGATGATGCTATTACATAGACTCTGCAGATAATGGGGAACTGTCACAGGTTGGAACTCCAGCTTGAGGATGCATATCTAATTAAATAAGACATTCAGCTACAACTCATATCCACACCTACTATTCAATCAGTCAGTAGCTGCCATGCCTAATAACGAATTATAGTCATTAGCATTTGTAATCCACTTTAATGAATCATTTACAATGTCATATTTCCTTCAATTACCAGCCATAAGTATTAAACTCCAGGACTCTGGGGCAGTTTCTGATCCCAGGACTTCTTTCTTGTAGTTATCCAATGTTACTAAAGTCAACTGTAGTCATTTACATATACTGCACAGTACATACTATCGATGAACCATCCCAGCAGGTAGACTGTTGAAAATATATGAGCACAAGATCCATCATATGGACACACTATTTTCGACCAGTGCAGGATTCAGGTAGTTATAAGGTAGTATAAGCCTGGCATTCCTCGCACTAATTGCCTCACTGAGGTAAGACAACTCGGCTTGGAACTGCTTTATGATTTGGAGGGGTGTAGCTTCATCAAAGAGTTGATCTGGATATGTACCAAGGGAAATCTAAGAAAGACATAATAAAACATGGTTCACTTCACAATTTGAATGACATACAAGACCAAGGATTTAGAAGCTAAGAGTATCACCGACCAAACCATGTTAGATATGACAGAACGTCACAGAGTTAAAAAATATATATAATTCAGGGACAAACTCACTATGTCAGAATATCTCTTGCTTAGCTGCCACACTGAGGCCATGTTGCTGACGGAAGTGCCGACATCTGGCAGTGCTTCCAAAATGGTGCTCATGTTAGAGCTCCCCTTATTGGTGGGTGGAGTTTTGCGCAAAAATAGAGGGTTGTTGGGTACCCAACTGCAATAGTCAAACTAGGAAAGACAGACAGCCATGTATGGCCAGTAAACAATGTCACTTTGAGTTTAGGTAAATGCAATTCTAAAGTGTTTAAGTGATTAACTGAATGGCTGGTCAAACTTACCTGCCCGATATTGAGGGCGCCATGTTGAGCTGACACAGTGAAAATAACCATGGTAACAAATTTGACAACGTCCTCTACTTTATCAAATCTTTGAGGTATTCCTGTGGAGGCAGCATCAGAGCATAATGGGGAGAGGGGATGAAATTTTGCAATAGTGTAACTTAAGAGTTGAAGCTTACATCCACTAAGAACAAGCTCCTCTGCTACAGAGCATCAAGGGGAACTGCCTTCCATATTTTCAGGATATGTTTGAATCCTAGATAGTACCACAGCTCCTCTTTCAGCCACCTCTGATCTCATTGCTGTCCCACCACTATGGGATGGCAGCTCCCGATCAGCCCAGAATAAGGTGCTCACTGTTCAGGCAACCCACCAGTGGAACAAATGTCCTCTTAAAAGCAAGGGCAGCAAAGTTCCCACACATATTCCAAAATCCTGCATCTGCTAAACGACAAAAATGTTAATGTAAAAAAATATACCCGACTTGTTGTTGTCAAGGAACCCATGGATGAAGATCTCATTAATCCAATCCTGAAGCTCTGAGTCCTTGGACACCTCACCATCAGATGAGTAGTAGTATTCTAGCATGCCCTGGACAAAGCTTCATACCCCCCCCCCCAAAAAAAAAGATTTAATGTCATTCATGCTCTGTTGGCTCCTTTCAAATATAGCAGATGTGGCGAGGTGAGTGAATATGAACAATATGTTTGTTTGAAGTTAGATGTTCCTTCTCCACTTATGTCATCAAGAAAATAATGTTTACAGAGATGAATTCCCAAACAGAGAATCATATATTGTCTATATTATCCTTACAGTAGAAAATTATGAAATGGTTGAAATTACTATAATGGCCATTTTGTGTGAGAGCTGTTTGGGAAAAAAAATCTTGGAATTTCAGTATGATTGTTTAGGATGGTACTTTAGGTCAAGTGTATGATGTCAGAAGGCTACAAAGGGCAGATGAACATTTTACTGTGTAAGAGGGCTGGTTTTAAACCCGCATGTGTCAATTGGGTGTATGTAGAACAACTCCTTTAATGGATTCCCAACAATCACACTAAGAATTTCAGTGTCAAATGAAACCCAGGAAAATACACTATGGAACACATATTTAATCATTATATTAAAGATGCACCCTGGCCACTAGTGAGCCAAAACCGGTCTTGTGAATATCTTGCACGGTTATGTTGTGTTATGGCTTGATAAATGTCATCAAAACCACACGCTTTCAAACTTGAAATTTCATAGCTATTATAGTCATTTCATAACTGTATTATAGTGATTCTACTTCTCTTTTATTATAATTATTTAAGCATAACATACTAAACATCCATCCCATAATGGGGGATTTAACATTTTGTATTAACAAAAGTCATGGAAGACATCTTTATGTCATAAAAATGTAAGAAAAAAGGTTGCATTTCAAAATTGTATTAAAATACTGCAAGGGGAGGTTTAGAAATAATAATATTTCCACTTTAGTAAAAATAAAAATTGCTCCACCTGTTGATGATGTCCCACAGATTCAGACCATCATCCCTGTAGTAGAAATTGGGGATGGAATCCAGTCCTCGTGCAGTGATATTTTCCGGCAGACAGAGGGAGCTGTAGGTGATATCTGAAAGTGCCCTTCTCAGGAGTTCCTTCAGCCCCTCAAGTCCCATGGCACCCTACAGAAAATGGTTGAAGTAAATATAGAAAAAAAGTGGTAAGGAAGGAATTGGATCTGCGGAGTAAATAAATTCAGATATGTCAATGTTAATGTCTGTACGTTTGCTAAGGGTCCACCAGGATTAATCAGTTTTTTCCGAGCAAGAAGGTTGATCTGGAGGGTGTAACGGAAGTGGGGTATCAGCAACTACAGAGAGAGACACGGAGAATAAAATTATTTATGAAACAAAATGTATGAAACCAAAACATTAAGTTGATGTTCATTTCATCCATCCCAGAACTCTAGACAGAAACTGAACGTTACATTCCATAGGGACTACATATAAGATTGTTTGCCCTTCATTGTTTAGTTCCAATAGTTGTTATGTCATCATACCTTGTGGAGAGGGTGCACGATAGAAAGGTTTCGGAGAGTTGCCATAGCAAAGACCTCTGCAAGTAAATGGGTGCCCAGAAGGTGGTAGCTGATCTCAAACTCTGAGAAATCTGCATTCCTCACAAACATTTTGGCAAGCACCCAGTCATCTTCAGTGTCGCTAGGCAGAAATATGGGGTTCTGCTCTGAAGGCTTCTGCTCCAGCTGTAAGATCAGAGTTATCCAGAGGTCAGTTACTCCGCACCCCTGAGGACCACATTTACCAAACTTTTGCATTGTGATATCTTTATCCAGGTGGTGAGTGTATTTCAGTGTTTCTCAACCCTGCTCCAGGGCACCCCCCTGCCCTGCATGTTTTATATCGCTCCCTGCTGTCACACCTGATTCAAATGATTAGCTCATTATCAAGTCCTTCATCAGGTATGTTAGTGCAGGGAGAGATCTAAAACATGCAGAGCAGGGGGGTGTCCAGGAGCAGGGTTAAGAAATACTGGTGTACCTGAATGGCAATAGGCAGCAGTTTGTCTTCTGGGTTCTTGTAGAAAAGACATAAGGCAGCAGTGAGTGGCAATGGTTTGCCATTGACCTTCCGGGTTGGCACACCTTGAAGCCTTTTGTAGTCACAAATAAATATGTTTCCTTTCTGTTGGAAGGAAATCATACAGATTAAAAACTTTGTGGGAAACATAACATTTTAACTCAAAACATAAGTCTCAAAATTTGTCAAATGCTTGATTAAGGTCTGGGTCCATGACTGTTAAAATATTTCCTTCTCTTTGAAAACGAGACAAGTTTAGACCATATGTCCTTCAAAATCATGATCTGCCCACCAGAAGTCATGTTGCATGTTATCTTATGCATATCGTTGTTTCATGACAGATTTGATCAATTTAGCCTGAGAACTGTGTCTGCCATTATGTAGAATCGGGAAGCATCTGTTTGGCTATTCCACTCAGCACCAAAAATGGAAATGCCACTAATGACAAGTCTTTGGTTTGTTAACAGCATCTTGCTAGATAGCTACCCAAGCAATGAGTGAACTAGCCTACAGGGGTAATATGTATCTGTCAAGAGTACCCTCTTTCTTGGCAAAATATTTCATGATACTTGCTTCAACAACATGTGACACGTCAATTAGCAACCTTTTGTGACCACATCATTGTAAAACGTGGCGTAATGTGGACCAGTGGTTTAGGCAGCTGCCTGCGGTGCATATAAACAGCTGCAGCATGTGTTCCAATCTGAAGGAGAACTTTGCTCTTCAGCAAATACTACGTTCCTTTTAAAGGAAGTTTTAAAATGCCTAAAGATACACTGTATAAAAAAAACATTGTCAGTGATGCATTGGGAAAAAAAGAAAAGATGGTAAACATTACTTTTCAACTGTCAAGCAAGAAGACATGGAGTCTGCTTTTTCTTCTCATTTAATCTCCACTACATCACTAATAACTGTTGAAACTGTGGTGTCTCTTTGATCAACGCCCAGTCCAAAGACAGTTCGACAACACAAAATAGTGATACTTGCTTGTTCTGTGTTTTCTTTAATATTCATGGCAGCTGTCTGAACCAGGCTTTAAAGTAATTTTTACCTGAATCTCAATTTCCAGGGAGCTCCCTGCCTCCAGGAAGCACTTTACCATCTCATCTTTAACTGGGAAGTTAGGAGGAAGCACTGAGCAGCGCTTGATCACATTAGGATTGGTTCCATTCAGAAACTGAGACCCAAAAAAGTCATCCTCCTTCCAGTGCTCAGAAACATACTCTGAGGGAAGAATTGAAGTTATTTGCAGTCTCGTAACACACCTGAAGGGTAGTATACAATTCACAGCAATAGCTCTTACCTGCGATAGGTGTTCTGTTGCACCAGAATACCTTTTTCATGTCATCCAAGTCTTCCCAGTGCTTGGTAGACTCAGCGGTGCCCTTTAGTTTGAGCTCAGCCAAACTGGCAGGGGCAGATGGGATTCAATTTAAAAAGGTTATAGGTCCAGTACAAATCTCTCATAGTAAAGGATATGTGTGTCTGAATGAACATTCCATATTCTACTGGCAATGGACTGGGCATTATGTGCTGCTTTATGAGTTGCTGCTATGAACTTACACGGTATGTTCTGTAAAAATAAACTCAGCCGTTTTGGAGAAGGAATACTGAATTTCAGAAGGGAGGGCTGAGATTTCAGTGGCGCTGTTGATGTGGGGGACTCCCTCTGCATACACATTCCACCTTAGGGTGAGACCAAAGACACACTGTCAATCAAAAGTTACCACAGATATGAGCCCAGTTGATTGTCTGTTGTGTGCTGTGTGTGGAGTCCAAAACGAACTACTGGAAAAAAGTCTCACTGGAACATTTCCTTCTGACGCAACATCTCCCTTTTACGATGGCCAACCAGGACGGGGTGCTCATCCTCAAACCCCTTACTCGCTGTGAAGAGAGAAGGCAAACATGTTTCCCATACAACAGTAGCAGTTTAAACATTAACCCATGAAAAACAGTGTCCCCAAACAAATTCTAATTACAAACACACCTCTTCCCCCTCTCAGCTCCACAACCTTTCCTCTGGTCACCCATCTGTAACATGGGAAGAGGATGACATCATTCTCAGCAGTCGTAATGACGAGCTTGGAGCAGAACCACTTATTTTCTGGTAGGTGAAGGAACTGCTCTTTTTCCAGCTTAACCAGGAGGAGGCTCCCTAGAGATGAGGGGGCGATCACTGTGTAGGTCCTGGTCTGTGGGACAGGAAGATTTACAGGGGTTTGAATAGCTATATGCTTGGAATGAAGGAGTAGGACCACGTTAATTATCATTATCCCCTAAACGGAAAATGATTTATCTGAAGGTTGATTATGTATTATTACAAGTAACTGTAGATTGATGTTTAAAGGATTTTTTGAGACAGAGAGAAAAACCTATACCAGTAAAACAAAACTGGAGATTGTGGTGTAACAGGTTTCAAAATGTTTCTGATAATCCTCAAAGATAAGTTAATACCATCTTAAGATAAAACCACCTGTTCACATAAAAATAAAACAATCAATCATCTTCCTCTTATGTCTGACTGGTTACCTACCATTCCAGTCATGAAATCTGGTCCATACTTGTCAAGGTTGGTGCGCACACTGCTCCCCTCTGTTCCAATCAATGTAATATAAATGTAGTCCGATGTGCCAGAGAGTACAACACCCCCTGTTGTTACCTCTACTTGATATTCAACCATTTTGAGAATACCTAAATAAAAAGGCAAAAAGATATGTTTGTCAAAATGGGTTCTCACTCTTTCTCTGTGAAAATCATACTTTGTGACCAACTATGGTTATATATTTACTCCATCAATTTCCTCTAATGTCCCAGGTCATCACAACAACATCTAAAGGATTTGGGGGAGTAGAAACATCGCTGCAAGTCTGCCTCCTAGGCCTCCATGACAAACTATTTTTCCTTGTCATTCACACAGTTCTTTCAACCACAAAGCAATGTGAGCCAGAATAATTACTATTCCCTCCTGACAATGGCTTGCCCCTCAGGATTATATTGGATTATTTTTTTCAAACAACTTTTTTCTGGATTATTAAATATAAGCAGACATTTAGGAATTTTAAACAACTACAGTGCTTCTATACGTTTTTATTTTATTTGGAAAAAAATAACGTACCTTCTCAATTTGTGGAGAATATGGAAAATCTACCGCTCTTCGGAATGAGTAACTTGGTCTGAATTTTGCTTAAATAGTTGGGGGTCCACCCCTTTACCTAGTCAAACAGGATTATCCTGTCAAACCAGCGTATTTTGTGTGGAAACTGAAATACCGTAGAAACAATAAAGTATTTTAAAATTTCTCCTGGAGAACCCAGACCCTTTGCAGATTTAGTTAATCCACGTATTACCCTGAGGTCAGGTTGATTGGGACTGCAGAGCGAGTGTTTCTTTATAATCTCCAATAAATATAGAAATGTGAACTGTTAAAACAAATCCGTGTGTCTGCAGAATTTCCCTTACCATTAGGTTTGCTTGTGCTTTACAATCAACACTGAATGTTGAAAATTTCAGAGAATGCTATAAACTTACTCGCTAAAGTCATTGTATGCTTATCTTGCGCTGCACAAACTTTAGAAATGTGCGTAAAATATTGTTTCGATTGTGTGTTGTTTAAAACAAATATATAGGCCTATTCATTGACGACCAAAATGTTGTACAATTAACCATCCGACACGCCACCTGAGTACAGCAGAATAGTTTATCAAAGGGAGACCGTGTTACTATAACCTCATTCGTCACATAGCGGAGGAATCATATAGGCTATCAGGCGTAATTGCGGACACTTGGGAGTAGGTCCATGGTAGATGTAACTCAATATAAAATGTCAGTGTTTATTAGTTTGGACACTGGTATGAATGGCAGCACGCATATTACACTTATTAAAATTTGGTGTGTCGCGTTTCATAATTGTAACTCATTAAAACTGAATACTATGAACGTGGATGGTTTTTATTTAGTATTGTGCACCACGTGAAATTTGTCCTTGACCAGCCACTGTAGACTTCACCGAAAATAGGTCGTAGGTTATGTTCTTTTTTTAGGAACAAATGAACATGATAGCCTACCCCAAATTCAATAGATCGTGTTAACTAAATATAGTTTCCTAGTGTATAGGCTACTATTCACTATGACATGTGGCAGCCTTTATAATTGCGAAGGGAGAAAGCTATGAATGCTTACAAATTACGAAACCGCGATTTCTATTGGTAAACTACGTTAAAAGTGCGTTTTTGAGATACCTTTTATTACGTGAAATGTTGTATAGATTCGGCGTCATTCTTACTCCGGAGTGTGTGAATATAGAAGTGTTTGTGTTGGGGTCACGTCCGGAGATGGGTCATTGGGACCCAAACAAGGCAGTTCCGATGAAACCAACGCATTCGGTTTTATCGAAAGAAGAGCCCTGCCTCTGGATCGCTGACGTGCACCTGACAGAGCCATGTCGAGAGAGCTTGTGGTTTAAGTTTATCAAACGTGTGGCGGATAATTTCATCTGGGAAGGTAAAAACATATACACTGATGAATTATTGAAATTGCAGGTACAACTAATTGTTAGTACATTAAATTCGGCTATTTTTATTTGTCTCCATGTCATAAGTAACCATGTCGTTTTAAGTTTTAAGATAATTTATTAAGACTGTTGTGTGTCTTTCAACTGTAATAAGCCATATAACCACTTGATGGCGGCAAAGGCGCAGGCTCCTGTGTATCAACCCTCGGTACTAAATCGCTGAGAGCTGGAGCAGGCGAAATAGGCTACAGGGCCCTGGCTCTTTACTGACAGCTGGAGTGGCGAACGGTGATTAATGATGCGTAAATACGGGCGTTTTTCCATTACCACCTTGATAAATACCAGGACGGAGGGAACGCCTTAAAATGTCACACTATGTGGCAATATATCGTACATCATTTCATGCAATCTTAGGCCCTATTGACACTTTAAACATGCTAAATATGCGCATTTGTATTCGCATAACAAGAAAGACGCATAACAAGAAAGTGTAAATGCCCTCAAAACTCTTACGGAATGTAAACAGATATACTGCGTCTCTGACCACCAGAGTTGAGCTCGCATTGGGTGTGTTCGTGGTGATCTCTTTTGTGTAGACATTCACCAATGTAAGATCGACTTTCAAAACTGATTACATTATGGGGATGAAAAGTATCCGACTAGCGCCTACACGCGAACTGAATCAACTACAACAAATGTGGTCACATAGCTCTACTCAGATGTTCCTAGCCGATCATCTACAAAAATTGGATATGTATTTTACAGCTGGCCCTTTGAGGCAATATCTCCAAATCTTGACACACTTGAATATGGTGATAACAGACAAGAAATGTAATAAATAATTGCAATGCTGATATAAGTTAGTGTTTCTCAACCCTGCTCCTGAACATCCCCCTGCCTTGCATGTTTAAGATCTCTCTCTGCTCTGTCACACCTGATTCAAATGATCAGCTCAATATCAAGTCCTTCATGAGCTACATCGGGATAAGTCAGGGCAGGGAGACATCTAAGATATGCAGGGCAGGGGAGTGTCCTGAAGCAGGATGGAGAAACACTGATGTAAGCCATGCCGTAAGAAAACCAGAAATGTGTCTGAGTTTCAGATGTTGGAAGCACCTCCCTCAATTTACCATCTTTACTCAACAGCAGGCTTCATTAGGCTTGCTGCTCAAACGTGCCCATTGTGTTGCATTCTCTGCTCATGCATATCAAGCCTCATTACATTCAGTGGGCAATGTTATTAGTGCTCCACTTAAAAATATTCCAGCCTTTTTCAAATTCTGCCCCTGTGTTCCACTAACTGAATGGCAATAGAAAAAGGGCATGTTTAAAGTGGATTATCACATGCAAATTAAAATATGCAATCAGCAGTTATACCACCTGCTTTATAAATCGACAACAAATCATTGCTTTGACAGGTGGTGTAATTTTTGTTTAATGGTTTGAATTTTGTCTTCATCGCTGGCTAGGTTATAATCCATTTTGCAAGAGATTATTTATAAATCCTAGAAAATCTGCCTGAAGAAAACACCTTTTCCCTCTAGTGGTCATTCCAACACACTGACTTGATGCTGTTCAAAGGCAGTTGTAGTGTGTTATGAAGCAGCTCATAAAACATAATATTGGAAAGTTTCAGATATGTCCATTGCATTGTCAAACCTACAATCAATTTGTCACCAAAACTGTTGCATTGAACAGTACTGTTGCATTGAACATGTATCCACTATGGTCCTAACTGGTAATATAGTCTAGCCAACAACTTGTGGCTAATGCTGGTAGGCTAATCTACAGAGCATGTGGAACGTTTTCAGAACCCTTCACTTTGATATCACATTTATGTAAATATTCAGACCCTTTTCTATGACACTATGAGTCCAATAGTGGTAACTGTGGTTCAGTTCACTGGACCTGATTTGGAAAGACACACACCTGTCTCTTTAAGGTCCCACAGTTGACACAGCCTGTCAAAGCATCTAAAGACCCCAAGAACACTGGCCTTCATCATTCTTAAATGGAAGAAGTCTGGAAACTCCAACACTCCTCCTAGTCCTGTCTGCCAGACCAAACCCGGAAATAGAGGTGGTCATTGAGGTGACCAAGTATTTGATGTTCACTCTGACAGAGCCCCTGGGAAAAGACTGAAGGTTCCCCTTCCAACAGGACAATGTTGCCAGCAAACATCCAAGACAATGCAAGAGTGAATTCAGGACAAGTTTGTAAATGTCCTGGTGTGTCCCAGTCAGAGCCCGGACTTGAACCCAATCTAACATCTCTGAAAAATGTAGGAAAAGTGAATGGATCTAAACACTTTCCGAATACACTTTAGAATGATATTATTGTTATGGATAAGAGAAAGTTTACTTTTGTTCAATTGCTGCCTGATCATTATGTCACTAATCTCACTTAAGCCAGAACTGAAGCCTTGGCGTCTATGGTCCTGCCATCTACATGTTTCAGTTAAAACAAGGATTAATCCATGAAGAGCATACTTCTCCAGCATGTCAGTGACACACAAGGAGAACATTTGTGCTCTGATATTGGTTACTATGCCTGGTGAGGACACCAAGCATGTTGAGCTTCCCTGAGGCGGTTTTACTGCTGGTGAAACGGTGGGTTTGCACAGTAGACTGGCCTTGCTGCAGATAATCTGGTCGCAAGGAAACTGTTATCAGATCATGAAATGATAAGTGCACTTGATCCGCTCTTCAGGCTTCATTTCCAGACCCTGACTTCTACCTGATTTTGGGATAAAAATATTACCCTATAGGCCCATACTTCTTTTCCTTTTTACAGCAACATGGAACCATGAAGAATAGTATTTTTGTTATAAAGTGAGTCAAACTGTAGGCTTTAAGCTGAGTGAATTTTACTTTCAAAACAGAGCCCTGTGTTTTGAAGGCAGTAGCAGTGTAAATAAAAAGCCTGGGAAAATACAACAACCAATCATCACAATCATGTTGTGATTATTGTGTTGTTTGCTCTGCATCCCATTACAATAACTTTTTGGCTATATCTATACAGCATTAGGCTGTGGCTTGTCAGACAATTATGTAATCACATTCTTACTAGAGCCACTTCAGTGAATATGAAAAAAAATAATACTTTTCTTTTCTTTTGGTGGTGTAGGCCTCGTACCTACCAAAACCTCAGCTCTGATCTCCAAATTCATCCTTTGCTTTGTTCCCAGGCAACGGACCCCACCATGACAGATGTTGTGTGTTCGACCAGAGCAACCTGGTGGATGGCGTGTACTGCCACCCTATTGGCCACTGGATCGGAGAAACCGGTCACACGGATGAGATGAAGCACACAACAGACTTTTACTTTGGCGTTTCCGGCCAGCAGGCTATGCACTTCAGCAGGTGACACATCTCGCCTAATTCCCCATCCTTCTCTCTAGACCAGGATGTGAAGAGTGTGGAACTGATGTTTTGGCTGCTGGCATTGGTTTATTACATTTTGGTGGGGTTTTATTTACACAAGGTCCAGACCATGCTCTTTGCTCCCCCGAATACACTAATGAGTGTTTCAAGTTGTGTGTCATATGACAGAGTTGGCTATTTTCATTATTCAGATAATGAGTTTCCTCCTCTCTAAAGCGTCATTGGAGAGCTATGCCTCCCAGCAAATATCAGAGAGAGTCTTGTATCCCATTGAGTTTTACTAATTAAGATATTCAGCATCCCTTCCAACAGTAATGAAACAAGACACTTGTCATAACTTACAATATTGTTTGTCTGCCTTTTGTGATGTGAAAACTGGTGTATACATCATTTGATAATGCAGTAAAAGTTAATGAGTTCCCCTGAGGGGGTGTGTTTCCTTGGTAAGTGGGACAGACTTTTTAATAGAGCTATTGAAGGATCTATTTGTGCATCTCTTTTCCACATTCTACCAATTAAGCTGCTCTGTTTAAAGGGAAAGTTCCTCCATTTTTGTTTGGCTGTAGTTTTATTATTTCTGGGCTGGTAGTTAAAACATTTTATGTTTGTTTTATTTTTATAGAGGAAAATTAGCATGGGACTATAATTATGCATGTTATAAAAAATATATTCCATTCCTTAACAAAAACAAACATTTACAGAAATATGCAATGCTGACATTCAAAATGAGGTAACAATGTCATTTTTTAGGGTCATACATTACATACATGCTATGCCACATTTTCATATTGCATTGTAGACCATGGCACTGAAGGATTATGCAAAATGTAAACAAAATACAGTTGGGGCGTTTAACTACAATCAAATAAATAGGGAAAATAAAGCCACATTTAACATGGTTAAACTACCCCTTTAAAGTAAATGGTTTGTTGATTTAATGTCTTAGTATTTTTTATAATTAACCTAATGTTTCCAAATATGTTCACAGAAACCTGACCACAGTGCAGTAACACTTTGATTTGGAGGTGAATTGCTTCTCCATCCTCATCCTCTTGTCACAGTTGTGTTGCTAGACCCTCTTGATTCTCTAAGCTGTGACAGCCAGACAGGTTGTTCCTCCTATATGATGTCTATCAGCGGCCCTTTTGTTTTCAAGCTTTCCAGTTGTGCGCATGTTTAATTATTGTAGTACCAGGGTTTTTGGAGGCACTAAGAAATTAATTTGGGAGAACACAGCATTCAAGGCCTCTTCAGAACATAAACCATTAGTGGTTGTATCACATCAACCCCACAACTTCCCCTTATTATGGATTGAAGAGATGGCGAAGAAATAAAGCATCAGAATGGAGTTGTATCTGAGGACCTCATTGATGGCTTATTTGGTTAGCGCAAGCTAGACAAATTCATTTGAGGAACAAGGTATTAAACTTGTAAAATACAATTCATTCCTGTGAAAAAGAAACTGGAAAAATCGGAAATGTCAGTGATAACTATTTGCAACATGGCAGTTGGCCTATCATCAGTTCAGTTTTCAGTCCCCACTAACTCACAACCTGTAAGAGAGACGGCTAGTCATGTTGCTATGTCATAACCGTTCATTGGCAGGTTCAGCAAAAATGTAATTTCATGAAACAGATGACAGACTCATTACATTACAGTGAGGAAATACCCACAAACACTGAAAACCTTGCCATTATTTTCCTCGATGCAAAGGTCTTTGACCAAGTCGATGGTACTTATATTTATGGTGGCCCACGGGTGCAAAACACAACATTAACACACAACACAACAACATTAACAAAAATGAAACATTTATAAAATGCTGTATTTTAGAAAACAATAAACTACCCACAAACACCACAACATTATGTGACAACACAACATTAGCCCAAACCACAACATTTACAAAAACGCTGCATTTCAAGTTGCTCAAAACATAGTGCTCCAGACCACTAGGGGCAGTGCCAAGTGGAATAAGTTGGGTTTCCAACAAAATATAAATGTCAATTCATACAGACTTTGGGTGCTCTTACGTTATTGTTTTCATTATTAGCTAGCTATCGTGAACACTTATCAGTTTACATTTCTGCCCCGCGAAGGAGTTAGTGATGAACATTTATTCCTGATCGATGAAGAGGTCAGAAAAAGGTGGTTGTTGGCAGTATATTGTGACATTAAAATGTCACAAAGATGTGCAATACACATTTAATCGCAAATGTCTTTGCTGAGGGGAAAGTTGGAGGATGGTTGTATCTAAAATATATATATTTTTTTATTATCTTCGCATGGAATAGTCATTCAAAACAGACGTGGTGTTTGGGAAAGGCGACCAAAACCCCCTGCCCCTACAGAGGAAGACAAACGAGGCGAGAAATGTTTGCTAACAACGCTGGACTGTGCAGTTTCTTATCCAATTTAGACGCATGATGACTGTGCATGCCCTGATGTCGCATAATTAATAATGGTGAACAAGGAGCAAGCAAGAGAAATTCTGAAGCTTCAAACTAAGTTTGAAAACCTGACAACACAACACCACTTTTGTGTATTTTGTTTTAATGGGAACTGATGAAGACATATGTTTTTACACAAGGTACAGTCATTTTTTACTATCCAGGAATCCCAAAGTCTTCTTGTATCTAGTACTGAATTATTCAAAACTAGGAATCCAAATCTTACCAAAAGTAAGCCTACTGAATGAAAATTGTCTTAGCATTAGGCATGCACTGCATTGTTGAAACAGTTTAAAAAACTGAATTGCATTAAAATGAGAAATGTCTAATATCTGAAACATTAGCTAGGTCAAGTTTGGTGCTTCTTGATACCTCTCTGTCTGTTTCCTTCCATATATTTACAAACTACACCATCCTGGTGGCGTTCTGGGATTCAAATGAGGTCAGCAGACGCCAAGCTAAGAGTCACCGGTGCAATCACGTCAGAGATAAGTGTTCCTTGACGAAATGCTGAGAGAACTCCATTGAATACAGTACTTTATATGGAACATTTATCATACTGTTATTTTTCCTTGTTAAAATCTATTATTCTTCACTTGATTTGTGTTATAGACCTAACCCAATGCAAGGGGAATATATTGTACTAAAACAGCTTTCTTTTTGTTTACTCACTCCGACCAATCAATGAGGTTATCTTGTTCGCAGGGTCTGAAACAGAAGGATTTGGGTACTTTTTTTACATCCACCAGTCAACAGTGAGACAGATAATCTTCTCTTGGGCCAACTTCCTCTACTTTCTTCTTGGGTCGGTTACATATGGATCCCCAAGCATAACATTAAAGCCAACATGCCACCCGAATTCAATGATTATCCAGACACCCAGGTTGTGATCAACTGCACTGAACTTTGCTGCCAGACACCATCTTCCCTACTCCTGCATAGTGGGGTGTTTTCTTCTTACAAGTCACACTAGGGCATGTTGGGAGCTGTCACTTTTGTATCCTCTTTGTATGCTGGTTCTGTGAGTGACTAGGAGATTGTTAGGCCGCCACTAATTCTTTACTTACTTATCCCTGATCATGGCCTTTATGGTGGATGAGGGCTACCTTGTGGATGATCTTGTTCCATTCAAGATCTGTCGGCCAGCATCTCTGCCGATGTGCATACAGGTTCCAGCGCATGAGGTTAAGGAGACCCTGTCCATTGCCAGGCTAATGTTGCATGTCAATAGAATGATTCAGAGAGGAAAGGAGCTGTTTTGATACAGTCATCACGTCTCAGGCAGCATCCACTATTTGCGTTGTCATGCTTGCTGGTCAACAATCAAAATTGACCTTTGGTCAGAACATGGGCCAAGCCGGTATAAATGTACATTTGTTTTTGCTTTGGGTCACTTGGATTTGGAGCAATTGTTTGGGAGATGCTTTGGTGATCCATGCATATTCTTTTTTTTTTGTGACAACGAACTGCATTAAGGAATAGCTACATGTAATTAAATGCTCATTGGATATTACCTGATTTTATGCCTATCACAATCAGGTGGACTTCACAAATGTCACACTAATACTTGTTTTGCAAACTGAGTTTCTACTGGTGCTGAAATGTAACAACTTCAAGCAAATAAAAAATCTTAATATTAATTTGTAACAACTGAACTAACACCCAAGCAGGGGGATACATTCATTGCGAGACAGAATTTTCTGCAAATATTGGTAAAAATGTGTGGTCAAGCTTCTCTCTAATAATGTTTGAAACACAATCTTTATACATGCTGTCAACTAGAATGTCCTCCTGAGCGCAGATGACACACCAGCTACAACCTATTAGAAAAATGTGTTGTTGCGCCTGCTAGTAGTAAGCATGTCATCTCTTCAACTTCAACTCTCCATTCTGTATTTTCAGGTAAGGCCAGTCCACATAACTTTGTACACTTGGCCACTTAGCCTCCAAGAAACCAAAGTGGGACCTCACACTTGAGTCAAATATGGTGCTATCTGCAGGCGGTCCTAACCATGTGGCATCTGGGTTGACTAAAAAGCCAAATTGAAGAAGTAAAACATTTTCAATGTGCAGCCCCCTTTTCATCTCCATGGTCTGCACACCAGATCCCATGAACATCTGTTTCCGCTAGGTGGTCAGTAGATTTCTCTCCTGGTACACAGCAAACCTCTGGGAAACGTGATGATGTTATTTTCCTTTTCCTAAACTGATGCTATTCGGTGTTGCTGCTCTGCTCCTTTGTACCAGCCTGGATTTTCTCACAGGTGTTCTCTAATGCTTTGTTGTGGAGTGGCTCTTGATGAGTAAATATGTGGACACACTGAGAAGACTGAAGCCTGCAGCAATCTAATAGAATTGGTGTAGGAGGAGCATCAGGTATCTTCACAATTTCATGGGTTTTTGGCCGTTGAGGTGGATAAGAACATACACTGCCAGCTTGCACAGGCCCAAAGGCGGAATTAACCAGGGGAACGTTGGCTGGCATGTCCATGGTTGTCACATCAGGCGCAGTAAATGGAGTAAAGTTAGCATATGTTTCTGAGATGTGGAGAAGGTCCATTTGAAGGGCATTTGTACGTTGAGAGCTTTGTAGAGGGAACTCCTGAAAAACATTAAAGCATATATTGGGTATAAATGTCTTAAAAGGGTAAAAGCTACAGTATCTATCTTTCTGTACTCACTTGCTGTGTGTCTTTACCCTCTGTCAGTGTATATTTGTTAGATATTGTGCAGAATATATCAAATAAAACATACTTTTATGCATTATAGCTTGTTGGCAAAATTACATTGCAAGCTAACAGAAATAGAAACACTTTCATCTAGATTCCCTGTAAGATAGTTAACATGAACTAGCTAACGTTAATGTTAAATTCGCTGAGTAGCTAAGTAGTTGAATGTGTGATTGCAAGTCTGTCATTGCCTTGGCGCTTACCTTCATAGTTGTCTATGTAGATCCCTATATACAGTGGATATAAAAAGTCTACACCCCTGTTAAAATGCCAGGTTTCTGTGAATGAGACAAAGATAAATCATGTCAGAATGTTTTCCACTTTTAATGTGACCTATAATGTGAACAATTCAATTTAAAAACATACTGAAATCTTCGAAAGGGAAAAATTTAAAATAAAAACCTTTCAATAACCTGGTTGCATAATTGTGCAAACCATCTTATAACTGGGCATGTGCCTGTGTTCAGGATTAACCAATCACATTCTAACTCCTCTTAAATAGAACACCTGCCATCATTTAAAGTGACTCTGATTAATCACAAATAAAGTTCAGCTGTTTTCCTGACATTTTCTTAGTTGCATCTGAAAGCAAAAGCCATGGTCTGCAAAGAGCTTCCAAAGCATCAGAGGGATCTCATTGTTGAAAGATATCAGTCAGGAGAAGGCCTACAGCAACATTAAAGGAGCAGAAGGAATTTCTGTCAAGTATTTGCTGCGTGCTACATCTCCCATAATCTTCAGATTGTGACAACATCCAACATCCAAATAAACATCCAAGCCCGGCTGAAGATTGCAAAAACAAACATCAAGTATCCCGAAAGCACATGGGAAAATGTGTTACGGTCTGATGAAACCAAGGTGGAACTTTTTGGCCATAATTCCAAAAGGTATTTTTGGCACACAAACAACACTGCAGAATGGTGGTGGCAGCATTATGCTGTGTGGCTGTTTTTCTTCAGCTGGAACCGGTGCATTAGTCAGGGTAGAGGGAACTATGAACAGTTACAAATACCAGGCAAAACCTTCAGGCGTTCGTTAGAAAGCTGAAGATGAAGAGGAAGTTTACCCCACAGCAGGACAACGATCCGAAGCACACATTCAAATCCACAAAAGCATTACTTCACCAGACCAGGATTAATGTTTTGGAATGGCCCAGCCAGAGCCCAGACCTGAATCCAATTGAGCATATGTAGGGTGATCTGAAGAGGGCTTTGTGCAGGAGATATCCTCGCAGTCTGACAGATTTGGAGCACTTTTGCAAAGAAGAGTGCCACGTCAAGCTGTGCCATGCTAATAAACAACAAGACTGAGTGCTGTAATAAAATCAAAAGGTGCTTCAACAAAGTATTAGTTTAAGGGTGTGCACACTTATGCAACCAGTTTATTGTGAGTTTTTTTATTTTTCATTTCCCCCTCAAAGATTTCAGTTTTTCAATTGAATTGTTCATGTTATAGGTCATATTAAAGGTGGAAAAAGTTCAGACATTATGTATCTTTGTCAAATGTTTTTACATCAGAAAAAGCTGGCATTTTATCAGGGGTATGTAGACTTGTATATCCACCGTACATCTGTAACTCGTTTTCCTTCTTGCTAGCTGAAGTCTCAGAGGCGGATTTGACTATTCGATGTACATCAATAATTTTAAGTTGAGGCCTGGAGACACCATGTTTTAAAAAAAAATACAGTGACAAAGCCAGACATAGCACTATCAATATTATTTCTACTGGTTTGTAAAATGTGCCGGAAACTGGCACACTGGTAGGAAATGGGTTTGGATCGTTCGGTCATGGAATGTGCATAAATCCTATTTGAAATAATCCCAACCAAAAACAACACAATTTAAATTCACCAATGTACATTTTTATTATAATTTATTATAATCTTACGTTGAGTGACATCACTTGATTTTTCGACCAAAGGTAAATCATCCACTGCACTGCCCCTTATGGTCTGGAGCACTTCCGTTTTAAGCAAATTGAAATGCAGCGTTTCTGCAAAAGTTACTGTATTTTGGGCTCATGCTGTTGTGTTTTGTGCTAATGTTGTTGTGTTTTGGGCTAATGCTGTTGTTGTGTGACCCAATGTTGTTGTGTTTTGAGTTAATGCTGTTGTGTTGTGACTTGTTGATTGTTTTCTGAAATACAGCATTTTTATAAAATGTTGTTGTGTTTAATTTTTGTTATTGTTGTTGTGTTGTGTGTTTCATGTTTTAGTGTTTTAAATTTTTGTTTGCATCGCTAATGTTGTTGTGTTATGCACCCTTGGGCCACTCTATATATGCAGTTCTGAGATGGATTTATAACCCACCCACAAATCACTGTCACTTAAAATCGATGTAACATCCTTAGGGTGAGGAGACAGGGTTGTGCACTGTCACCTTCACTTTTGGCTTTGTTTTTGAGGGCTTGGATCTTTTCTGAGGTGGGCAGGCTGGAGGAGAGAGGATGGAGAGGAGGTGCTGGGCTGCTGGGTCTCTCCTCCAAGGTTGGGACAGATGGGTAATGATATTTTGATTTTGCTTTGGATTGCCAAATTTAGCTTTTTCAGTGTTTTCTTTGGGTTGTAGTCAGGTCTGTTTTTCCAAAATAGGGCAGTGTTATTAGGCTGAGTGGACAGGCGGATGTGTGACAGAGCATTTTTTTTTCGTTGATCTGTTGCAAGCTTTACTGTGGATGTTGACTGGGAAAAACGTCTCAATCTTTGGCTATCACACATCTGCGGTGGAGTAGCTGCAAAAAAGACAATGTCATGATCACGAATTGGACAGAGATGAGTTATGGGTAAAATTAATCCATGAAAAAACAACATTAAATTATTTATACTTACTTATAATTAAAATATTTGGCCTCTTTGCTCAGTGCATTCTAATTGCACTCAGGTGACAGACAGGCACTTTATACTTCTGAAACTCTGGATATAAGCCTTGCATTAATATGAGACAGAATGGCCAGATTCAGCCAGTTTTATTTGTGGCCCTGGTTTTTGCAAGCCTTTGTCAAGGACCTCTGTACTGCGTGAAGAACACAGCCTTGTACATCTCCCTTAATAGCTTTTTAAATGAACAGTAAAGGCTGATTTCATTGTTGACACCGGAATCATACACACCCTGCTTTCCAGTACATGTATCATTGTTTATGTGAAAGAGAGGTTAATGCACTTTACAGCTGGGAGCATTGTTCACTGTGCATCAGTCATAGGTGACTACCAAGGACTTTGTATCCACCTTTGTCTTGCTTTTGAAATACAAACCTGGTTGTTGACAACTTTTTGGTCTTAGAGATGTTTGTCTCTGTTGTAAGCTACTATTCATTTCTATTGCAGAGCTTTGATATGTTGGCCAAGTTTACCCAGTGGATGAAATTATCATCATAACACAAGCCAACTCCATCAGTGCCAAGTAGAGCGGTTAAGCCTCCACATTTATTATAGCTTATATACACCCTAAAAGTTGAATATGAAAATAACACACATGGGATTTATTTGAATGTTTATTAGTTGCTATTCACACCACAGTGACCTAGTATTGAACAAATATGCCAATTTTGATTTCGATTTGTGAATAACTTAAATTCCCTGGAATTTTGCTTATTTATCGGGTGTCGTTTTCACCAGGAGTAAATTTCATGCAATACATTTTTCCTGAAGAACTTCCTTTTATCTCTCAATCAAACAGCAGCATCTGTCTTTGAGTGGCACTGCCATGGTTTGTCATTAATTCCCGGAGTCTTCCGGGCGCCAGCTGCTGGTCCAACCAGACAGCTCTCTGCTGTGCCACTTGAGGACATCGTTTTCTGACGCAGTCCCTTATCTGCATGTCACTTCTTCTCACTGACTGTTGACTTTACGCATTCTAATGAGCTTTAAATGGAGTCTGGCCTCAGAGTGACAGGGCATAAAATGAAGGGGGGAGGAGAAGGAGGTCAGAAAATGATATTCCCACCGTGTGGGTATATGGCAGGAGAGAGGAAGCAACTTCTGAGAAGTAAAGTTTTTCAAATCTGTCTCTTTTGGAGATGAGAAAATAGCTTTAGATCAGTTGCCTATACTTTTTCTAAGAGACCGTTTCTAAAAATACCACAGCTCTCCCCAAGGAATCAGACTGGAGTGCCTTGAGCTCTCACCCTTTAGGCTTTTGTCCACATTTCCCCCATCCACAACATGCTTTAATAGCCACATTATACCCAAACCAATTCCCCTTATTTTTCTCTCCAGCGATCCCGTCAACCCGATTCCCTCAATCCCTGTACCCTCTCTGCTCTGTTCCTAGAGTCCTGCCCCGGTTGTTTCTGGGTAGTTGCCCTCGCCAGGTGGAGCATGTGACCCTAAAGCTGAAGGAAGAGCTGGGTGTTACTGCAGTGATGAACTTCCAGACAGAGTGGGATGTGGTCAGCAACTCGTCCGGTTGCCGCCGCGACCTTGGACAGGGCATGACCGCAGAGACAATGATGCACCTGTACAGGGACTGCGGCCTGGCATATGTGTGGCTTCCCACCCCGGATATGAGCACGGAAGGTGAGAAAGAAAGGTCTCTTGGGTATCTATAGGACCGGGGTTGAATTAGACTGTGGATCAGCCATGAAGCCCTCCATTATATTATTACATGGACCTGGGTAAAAAGTGTCCTTGTTTGTCATACCCCGCAGGCCGGACGAGGATGCTGCCCCAGGCCGTTTTCCTACTGTATGGTCTTCTGGAAAACGGTCACACAGTCTACGTTCATTGTAATGCTGGCGTTGGCCGCTCCACCGCCGTCGTATGCGGCCTACTCATGTACGTTCTGGGCTGGAGCAAGAGGAAGGTGCAGTACTTTATCACGGCCAGGAGGGCGGCAGTATACATCGACGAGGAAGCGTTGGTAAACGCCCATGGGGACTTTATTCAGAAGTTTGGACGTCTGCGTACCTCTGTTGGCTACGCATAGATTTTAGGGATGCAGAAAAGTTGTGGTAGAATGTCTGTTACAGAGACTGGAAAAGTACTGTATCAATCATCTGCACACACTGCATGAGTTATGCAGACGATACAAGGTGAAGAAATGTAAGTGAAAATAAACATCTGCACTCATTCAATCTAAATAAATTACAACTTTAGTTGAGTGGCTATCATCAACAGGTCAATTCAGAAATAGCTTTAAGGAATTGTACTAGCTGTCAACATGGTTTTAGAAAGCTGTTAATACTTCTCATTGTGATAGGCTTCTTTTGTAGCTTTGGGGTGTGTTTTTAGTTACTTAGTGAATATTACTTTTTATTATTGTATCATGAAAAGCGGTTCAGGAACACTGCCTGTAATATTTATATTGGTGTCCGCCTGGTTTTAAGAAGGACCTTTTGTTCAACTCTTATTTTTATTAATCAATGACCAGAGCTGACATTTCAAAGAGGCACCTTGAAGCTGTTGTTAAGGCAACTGCTAATGGAAAACATCTGCCTGGGAGTGAGCTTTTAACTCTAGCTGGATGCAGCCTTGCTTGCAACCAAGTAAGAGTAATTATAAACTGGGTCAGGGACAGAGTTGGTTGCAAGGTGAGGATTTCACAGCCTTGATGGTGAGACAGAGGTTAGAAAGAGAAGGATTTCAAACTGTTCTATTTCCAATTTTTTTCCACATTATATTCCTCAGAAAAGAAGGATTACTTCTGTGTCACCTCATATACTTTATAAGAGACATTTTACCTTTTCATGGTCCATGATGGCTCCCTACAGATAAAAATGATAGAGTTGCTTTGTTATGTAGATGCTTTAATGCTGTTGCGAATGAGAAAATGCAATTTCCAGCAAAATAAAGAGCTAAAGAACTGAATAACACAAACACCACATATGAAAAGACGCTCTGCACACTCCTCTTCTTAGGCTGAAGAAAGCATCCAATGCCAGAGGAAGAACAGAAATACAGACTACTTTTTAGAGGTACTGATAATATTGAATCTTTGTTTACTTATTCTTACAATGCTAAATTATTCTGCTGCATCTTAAGAAAAAGTAATAAAATATTTCCACTGGACCATTACAAATGCATGCATAATAAGATATTATAGAGATGCTGTTGTTGGGTAGTAAATACTGAGTTCATGTCTAGAATCAACTCTCTGATTTATTTCTTTTTTATTTGTGGCCAACTTCAAAGGAGCTGGGAGTCTGCAGGATAGGTTTGAATCAGCAAACTTCCTAACTTAATACAGCCAGGGGCGTAGTGTTTTTGTTTTCCAATTATACCATGTGCAATTTAAATTTGACAAAGTGCAGGTCTTCAAAACTTATTGCAATGTGTTCTAAAGCATTTCTAGTTTTGGGAACCCCCAAAAAACAATTGAGATTTATCCATTAGAAATGAGGTCCCAAGTCCCACCTACTCTCACTGGACTTCCTGCTGAGAAGTTTGAAATGGATTCTTTAGATTCATATATCCAGTGAGACATCTGGCTGCTGTCTTTGGTGTTACTACAATGAGTGGTTATGTTACGTCCCAAAAGCCTGAACCAGAAATGTATCTACCCTACAACTTACCTTACCCATATCTTAACTTCACAGTAAACCAGACTATGAACTACCTATCGGGTAAAAATTATTTAAATTAATTTAAACTAGCGTATGTTTCTGCGAGAGAGAGAAAGAGGGGTGTTCGAGTTAGTCAATGGAACATTTTGAGACAAAAAAATGGTGGGTTCTTTAGGGCAAGATATAGTGCTTTAGGGCAAGATATAGTGAACAATTGTGGGTAATTTTATCCCAAATCTGTGTTCCTTGTCTAGTTGTGGTTGACATTTCTTGGCAGTCCAACCAGTAAGATATCAGCATGTTTCTTCACCCCACATTTTTCTTTTACAGACACATTAATTTATGTGATTTAATCCATAACACAGAGCTTTTCTTCTAATTCGCCTACGCAGTCTACCTTACAATTTATCTAGCGGTGGGGCCACAGAGAAGATATATCATTTTCTGTTCGCACTCCAGTAAAATTAAATGAAATAAAATTGAAGAAAGGAAAACACCCAATGGGTCGAATACACAGTTTATGGGCCTATCAAACCCTCCAGTGGCATTTATGGAGGCATGGTGATAGCCAATTGCCTAGGCAGGACAGGTAAAGTAAAGGGTTGGAAGTGTTCATTTTCTGTCAACAACAGCCCAAGGAAATATGCCTTCATATCACCATTAACATTTATATGATCATCTCAACTTATCTTGTTTTCACTTTTTTCAAAAGAAATTAATGTTTGGTTTGCATTTTTCATACCATACCAACACTTTGTTTATATATATTTTTATTTATATGTCCAATTCTGTTCTTTCCATCTAGTTTGAATTTTGACAAATCAGATATTTATACAGTATTTTTTTGGTCTCTGTAGATTCATAACTACTTGGCCAGCAGTAAGTACTTTACAGTCTTAATTTCTTCCACATGGTTGCTCAACCATCAAATCAGAGAACATCTTCATTCTAGTTGTCTGAGCATGAGAGCAGCATGTCAAACATCTTATTGATGCCTCTATTACGCATGAGCAAAGAAAGATTTTATTTCACCAGTTACAGTAGATTACATTTAATGAGCAAGGGGGAGCTACAGAGAGTTTCTATACCATAGATAGCAGTCTGGCATATAGCAATTTCCGGACTAGAGACAGGGCCAACTAGATTTGAGTGCATTCAGCATGTCACATACAGTCCTAACATAACATATGATTTGGAATGAAAAAATAAACGAAATAGTAGACCTATACAAATTGAGAGTGCTTGTCATATGAAATGTAACTATCAAAATAAAGAGAAACCAATGAGATTCACAAGTGGCATTGTATGAGGCTTATCAAGGCAGAGCCATCCAATAAATAGGGCTTAGCAAGTTGTCAAGTATAGGTTCGCCATGTGGTTCTCCCATCTAATATAATCTATTTCAATAGCAGTTGTCATAGAATCTAAATCCACTTTAATTACTATGCAATGTGGATGTAACCTTCGCACCTCAATCTGACTTGAAGGAGCTAGCAACCACTGGTATTTTGTTGACAGGCATTTGGGTTCTATCAGCCAACTAGTATTTGTAGCATGAGCTTGAGCTCAAATTTCTAAATGTTCTTCCTCAGGGGTCTATTATTGCTCGCACCACGTCTGCATTTGGACAGTCATTCATCATCATGAGACATCAAGCTATCACACCTTTCCAGGTGATTCTGTGTCTGTTGCTTTAAAAGCTACTCTTTTTATATTTTCATCACTTTACTTCAGGGCTCCAGAGTTTATTAGGCGTACTTATTGGGTCTGCAAGCCCAAATGCAGATGTTAAATATTCGTTAAGGGGGCGGAGAGCTGCCTGTCCTGCCTTGCTCCTGTCTCCTCTCCCCTCGGTCTATAGCTGTCTTAGTAGGGCCTGAGGCTGTTTTTGATTTGATGGCTTTGGATAATGTGCTTCTACTGTGTAGTGTGTGAGTGACATGCAAGCACATCTGATTGAGCAGCGTTATCTTTATCTGATGAGACTCTGATGCCATAACCGCACTAAGCAACACAGCATGCACTGATATGAAGTATATGGGTAACATCAAGAGGCTGGAAGAAACAGCATAGACATCCCGAGCTGGCAGTAGTAGAGTGCTGATTGACAGCTGTGAATTACTGATATTAATTCATCTCTCAGCAGCTAGTGATTCAATTGCTTACGTGAGAAAAACACGTAAATATGTGTTTCTTTCTAGTCTATTTAATAGGCATGTGTGTCCGCTACAATGTTGAGGTGATATAGCCTAGGACTGTATGCAGTTGGGGTCCATAAGCTGTGGAAAAGGAGTAGACAGTGGCTGCAGGATGCATATTATTACACAAATTTAGCTTGCATATTTGAAAAATAAATAATCTGTGATTATTTATTCAGTCTCATGGGATCATCTGATGATTTAGGTGTCTTCTTTTGCTGTATATTAAAAAGAAAGAGTTGGGAAATAAGAGAAAAGGACATAGCGGTGAAGGGTAAAGACAGGGACTTAACCATGGTCTTCGGCGGAAAGCCACGACTGGAGTGCTACCACTGGACTGCAGTTCTGTGTGTGTTTCAGGAGTTTCAACATCAAACACCTCTGTCCCGGAGATTAAGTTTTATCAAAGGAGCACATTTACTATCCCTGCTGATCTCCAATCTTTTTATCATCTACCTTTACAAAATATATTGTTTGTGTGCTTCTTTAGAACCAGTAAGTAGATTGGTGTCAAATTCAGATTGCTGTCAAGAAAGCACTTACAATGGATATAATAGGTCTACACAACCCACTTCAATTGCCAGGTTTTTGTGATGTAAAAGAATGAGACAAAGATAAATCATGTCAGGACTTTTTCCACTTTTAATGTGATCTACAGTGTAATGTGAACCATTCAATAGAAAAACAAACTGAAATCTTTGAGGGGGAAAACTGTATAATAAAAAACTTACAATAACCTGGTTGCATAAGGGTGCACACACTCTTATAACTGGTTATGTGGCTGTGTTCAGAATTAACCGATCACTTTCAAACTCATGTTAAATAGAAGTCTTTACACACCTGCCATCATTTAAACTGACCTTGATTCATCACAATTAAAGTTCAGCTGTTCCTGTAGGATTTTCCTGACATTTTCTTAGTTACATCTCAGAGCAGAAGCCATGGTTCACAGAAAGCTTCCAAAACATCAGAGGGATCTCATTGTTGACAGATATCAGTCAGGTGAAGGGTACCATACCATGGAACACAGTAAAGACAATCATCATCAAGTGGAGAAAATATGGTACAGCAGAGACTTTACTAAAAACTGGATGTCCTTCCAAAATTGATGAAAAGACGAGAATAAAACTGGCCAGGGAGTCTTCCAAGAGGCCTACAGCAACATTAAAGGAGCTGTCGGAATTTCTGTCATGTAGTTTGCAAAAACAAACATTAAGTCTTCCAAAAGCACGTAGGAAAATGTGTTATGGTCTGATAAAACGAAGGTTGAACCTTTTGTCCATAATTCCAAAAGGTATGTTTGGCGCAAAAACATCACTGCACATCACCCAAAGAGCACCATACCCACAGTGAAGCATGGTGGTGGCAGCATAGGATGTAAATGACTTCAGAAAATTGTTCCAGGACAACAACCTCCCAACATCTCACTAAGGAGAGCTGATACAGATCTGAAGTCAACATCATCTCAACTAAGGAGATTATTTTGGATTCAGGAAGTTGCAGTGGTGGATCAGGTCCCCATACACATCTAAGGAGCTGAGGTGGAGAGCCTCTGACGTTCCCCGGCGTGCTCATCAAAGATGACCTACCAGAGGCCTATACTACAAAGCAGGATTTGGGGTTAGCGAGCTAAGTTCAAATTGAAACCTGGGTTGTCAGTGTCACAACAGTGGCACAAAACTATTCACACAGCACAGGTTTCACAGGTGGACTATCTTTCTCCCCACCATGGAGTCCTTTCAAATGCACATTTATGATTAACTTTTTCATGATACCAGCCTATTTATTTATTTACTCCCAAGACACTTTACACTGCAACTTAAAGAATATGGCAAAAAAGTCTTACACACCATAAGAATTAATCTAAACAACACATTAATTGAATGGAATGAACTAATTACAGTCAGATCTAGTTGTGCCTTAATGATGGGGCAGAGATATTGATAAGTGTTTTACTTATGCATTTACAGTCTGCAGTTTTTTTGCCAACTTTCTTTCCTGCTTTTGGCAGCAGCAACTGTGTTGCTTTTACATATACACCAATCAGCCATAACATTATGACCACTGATAGGTAAAATGAATAACACTGATAATCTCGTCATCATGGCACCTGTCAGTGGGTGGAATATATTAGGCAGCAAGCGAACATTCTGTCCTCAAAATTGATGTGTTCAAAGCAGGAAAAATGCGCAAGCGTAAGGATCTGAGCGACTTTGACAAGGGTAAACTTGCGATGGCTAGGTGACTGGATCAAAGCCTTTGCAAAACTGCAGCTCTTGTGAGGTGTTCCCGGTCTGCAGTGGTCAGTACCTATCAAAAAAGGTCCAAGGAAGGAAACACAGTGAACTGGCGACAGGGTAATGGGTGGCCAAGACTCATTGATGCACATGAGGAGCGATGGCTGGCCCGTGTGATCCGATCCAACAGTAGTTCATTGCATGTGGGGCTGCGTAGCCACAGACCAGTCAAGGTGCCCATGCTGACCCCTGTCCACTGCTGAAAGCATCTACAGTGGGCACATTAGCATAAACACTTGAACATGGAGCCATGGATGAAGGTGGCCTGGTCTGATGAATCACGTTCTTTTACATTATGTGTATGGACGGGTGGCTGTTTGTCACTTACATGGAGAACGCATGGCACTAGGATGCACTATTGGAAAAAGGCAAGCCAGCGGAGGCAGTGTGATTATTTGGGCAATGTTCTGCTGGGAAAACTCAAGTCTTACCATTCATGTGGATTTTACTTTGACACGTACCACCTACTTGAGCATTGTTGCCGACCATGTGCACCCTTTCATGATGACGGTATTGCCTGATGGCATTGGCCTCTTTCAGCCCAATTCCAAATATCTCAATCCAATCAAGCATCTTTGGGATGTGGTGGACAAACAAGTCTGATCCATGGAGGCCCCACCTCCTAACTTTAAGTTCTTAAAGGATCTGCAGCTAATGTCTTGGTGCTAGGTTTAAATTATTTACACATCATTGCATTCGGTTTTTATTTACATTTTACGGCGCATCCCAACTTTTTTGGAAACATCTGCTCCCATGGCATGTTGTGGCAGTTCTTTGAACTGTAGGCTGCGAGTACCAGCTTCACTCTGACCAGCAATGCTCTGAACACAATGACAACTGTCACCTATGAAGGATTGTTACATTACTCCACAAAAGCCGTGGCCCTTTCAGGGAAACAACTACTTAAAAGATCAAGTGATGTAACGGATTGAAATGCCACCAGTGCCATCTGCTAAACGACAATCCATTTTACACTGTTACATACAGGCAAACAATTGAAAATGTAATCGGATGTATATGCAGCATTGTTCACTTGTGGTACATTTCTCGATGACATGCTCATCTCACGGTGTGGTTTTAAATTCTGCGGGCAGGGTAATGGTTGTATAATTTTCTGTGTTGCTGTGATATAGCTCATGGTGTCCTATATCCACATGGCCTTGTATCTAGGAACACAGCCTTTTACTGTCTGATAATGAATCCCCAGTCCCTTTAGACCTTCTGCAAATTATCACCCTTACACAATGACCCGCCATGCTTTCTGTTGACGCTTTTCATTTAAAATGCTTTCAAAGCGTGCTGATTTGTCCATCTGTTTATCTCTTGGACACACACTGGTGAGGCTCTTTTTGATTCTGTTCTCTTTCATGTCTTTTCTTCAACCACTGTTCATAGCCTCAGGCTACAGCTAGCTACATTTGCTTGACATTTTCACACAAACCACAGATTTCACTAATGTATTGCCGGTAAACCCAATGTTCTTTAATTCAGTTTAGGTTGTTTGTGTTTAGGACTAAATAGCCATCCAAGCCTTATGTTGGTCTCTTTCTGTGGTTTTAACTGTGCTGAGAGTGCTTTAGTTTGTTTGAGTTTCCAAGCAGGATTGGTTGAATTGCAAATCTGAATCCAAGAGTTGTGGACATCTGGAGATGAAATGTAAATCTTTGTCAATAACAACAAAACATTTAGATTTTGTGTCTTGAGGGTGGTGCAGAGTGCAAGTCCTGGTGAACCCCATTTCATGGAACAAAACATAAGCACTTCAACATTAATCTATCTTTAGTAGAGCACATTGCAGCAACTATTTTCTAGAAGGCCCTTTATAAAATAGAACACAGATGCAATGCTTGACACAACGTTCTCTGAAAGATATTTGCAATGTTAACAACATACACATGTTCCTTTCAATGCTCAAGCACTCAACTAATTTGAAATACATTACCTTTTATCAAAGGAAAGGGAAAGAGTGTGGTACAAAGAGAACAAATGAAAGTGAGTAATTTTTTTGACAACCTTCCAGTCTAATCAGTGACTGGCCACTAGAGTCCCAGCTAGCCTTCTGTGTAGAATCTGTCTAGGCTGTCAATAACTGTGTTTTGCCCTCTCTGTCTTACAGACTATGAGCACTCATCGATTGTCTGCAGAACACATCCTAATATGGATGTCAAATGACACCAGCACACGACTGCAGTTGATGGTGACTTAGTGTGTCTGTATTTGATAGTTAAACTTAATTAATCCCCAATTCAGCCAGTATTAATTAAAGTGGTTTTGGTGTCAAAAAATGCGTAGGCGTGTGTCGGCATGAGTCTGAGTTCATAACAGAAACATTCCTTAGATGTGAATGTTTGTGTGCAATTTACATGTAACCTCACAAACAAGTTACTGGAGGAAGATATATCACCCTTCTACTTCATGTACACGGGGTGTCTGGGAAATGAAATCCTGCCATGCTGAATCATGTCTTCATTCTCTATGGCTGACATGTTATATCTCCTCACCTGACTTTGTTGGTCAGGTGGAAGTTCACTGACCTTGTTTCCGCACATCGAGATGTATAAAAAATCAATGAATTCAATTTCTTACCTGGGAGTCCTGGCTGGGTCCACCTCTGCCATCATCCAATAAGCATCCCAGCCATTTCTCCCCATGCAGTTTATGACATAATCTCTCTACCTTTTGCCCAAAACTGTTTAACAGGAGCTTTTCATTTTCTGAGCCATTTGAGATATAGAGAGCATATTAGAGTCTTCTGTTTATTGCTATGGTACGTTACATCTTCTGATCCCTGTTGATCTTAAAGCCGTCTGTTGTTTATCAAATCTATTGAATTTTTTCGGAAAAAGAAGGACCATAAACTCATGAAAGCTTACTGCTGTTGTCGAATATGGCACCTTTGAGTCACTGCTCTTCTCGCTTTGTGACCTAAGTGGTAGAAAAGGCCAAACATCCAATTTGAGACAGACAGGGAACAGAGATAAAGGTTAACCCCAGAAATGATTTCCTTGACCTCCAGTTGACCTTAACAGAGTGTTCTTTGAGAAAACAGATAGAAGTCTAAGTGCAACTATAAGGAACACACTGACGTTGTGGCTCGGTTCAATCAAAGTTATTTTATGTTTATTCAGTTAATGCCTACCAAGTCAAACTAAAAATAGTATGCATACATGTCTTCAAAATGAATTGTGATTTGATATTTGAGGTCATTTTTATCATTTAATTACTTGAAACAAATTCAAATTAAAGTGCAACTTGTTAAAACAGAGCTTTATTTATGTCGGCGAAGCATTTTGTTCCTATAAGAGGTTGAATGTAAATTATTCATTGTTTTCTATTTTGAAAAAGGAACAGCTCTGTAGCCAGAGAGAAGCAGAAATTATGCTGGCTAAGGGAGGAAAACGTAATTATTTTAATGCAATTATCAGTTACTTTATTCTCTACAGTGCTTCAGAGAACAAAACACTGGGCTCAAGCGACAGGCAATTTAGCAAAATTACACCAAACCACCTGCATTGTTTTCTATCTTTTAATCAGACTAAAAGCTTTACATACTAGTAAAATTAATCAAATAGGGCTGTCTTAAAGATGTTGAAAAAGGAGCTAGCTCACTATAATCAATGGTTTTCAACTGCTTGGCCACTATCTAGATCTTGAGTGCCTGAGTAAATGCAAACATACATTTTATAATTATTAAAGAATACTCCAGTTGCTATTTAAACAACTAATCCTAATGTAAGGACATTATTACATACACTTTTCATAATAACCAGACATGAATTCTTTTCACATTTTATATTTTTATTATAGAGTTACAATTTAGCATTTGTGGTCACATTAAAATTAGGTTGCATTGCAGATACTGGGTCCCGATGAAGACAACCTGGTTCAATTCAGGTCCTGGAGGTGTGAGGTTGCTCAGCGGTTGCGTCGCATCTTTGGATTTACAGCTGTGTATATACCAGGCCCAGGATGCTATCATTTATTATCATTAAAGTGTTATTGCTGCTACCATTCCAAACAGCTCCACAGCCCATCTGCCCTGGTGAGAAACGCCTGTTTGACAGGTTTATCAAAACACATCAGTCATTTTTCTCGTTCCGCTAAATCAGTCTCCACACTACTGTATATTACAGCCTGTCTGTCCCATAGATCCATCACACTGCATTCTGCGAAGGAAGGAAAACTATGGCTGGAACCATCACACTGGAACTGAATGATATATTAACAATGTCTCAATCCCAGAATCTGTGTGGGCTCAATCTCACCTTTTTTCTACTACATCCTTGCTCTTGCTCTCATATGAATGTTTGTGTGCATGTTTTACATGTTTTTACATAGCATGATTTAACTTGGCCCTACAGCAATAGTAAAATGTTCAATGAAATAGTCACCGACAGGTGTATTGTCAAAACATTTGCCTGTTTGTCCCAGGTAATTAAGGTGACTCACCTAGAGAGAGGAAAGTAAAGCTGCACGTGATAAGTGTGTTTCCCTGTATTCTCCTTGGCTGAATCACTGATGCCAGATGCTAGAGCTGACAGCTCAGTTAACATGGTAATCATGAGATCAATGGCAGCTAAACGATTGAATGAGAAAGACGTCCATCATCCTGCTATAGTTCCATAATGGATCACTAAAATAAGATATGCTTTATGTCATAGTTAGCTCAGAGACTTTTGAAACTATTGTTTTAAGGTCAGTCGATCTCCATAGACAATGTTAGCAATGACAATAAAAAGAATTACTGCGAGTATTCCTGTGTTTCTTATGATGGGATGCATATATACTAATTTTACAAGGTAAACAGATAAACAGCTGATCTTTGCTACCTGTTATGAGAAAATGACTCAAAACGGGTAGAAATGTCAACGGGTGCTACATAATTAATCAGTCGCTACTTGCGCAAGCTTTTGGATCAACATTAAGCAGAGGTTCCAATACAAGGAGATATTGCTAAGATACATAATGATAATAATAATAAAAGCCAAGTACAACCAAGAAGGCAGTTTAACAGGAAATCTATCAAATGACAACCTGGTGTCGGTAATGTGCAGACTATTTTACATACATTTTTGACAGTCAAATTCGTAAGATATAAGACATTCGGTTTAGTAATGTTAGAACAACATTCCAGAAAATAAAAAATGGTAGGCTGTTTCCAACCCAAGTCCTTCTACTTGGCAGACAGGTTCTCTAGCCACTGCTCCAAACAGGAACTTCCTGTCAGAGGAGACGAGTGGTGCTGTTATAACATCAATATGTTACAATTGATTTTCTTTCTAACACTACAAACAAAGTAGTAACAACAATAAAACAATAAATCTGCAAAAGCTTGTTGCGAGCACGAAAAACATCAGCCAACCTCAATGGCGCAATCTTTATATCGCTACATTATATGTTGTAATAGCGTTCATAATATATGACATGTTACAGCCAATTTGTAATGCATTATACATTTTGGTAGCGCATTGCAATGTAACCTAACGTAACGTAACATCATATCGGATGCCATGGATTTACGTTAAACTGTCTATGTAGTCGCCTGAGACCACGGTGCAAATAAAAGAGATCATACCTTTGATCTTCTTTAGATTTGTGCTGAGAATTGATTTATTATTTTCAGTTGATCCATTGTGTTTTTGTAGTATGAACTCTGAATAAAATACATATTCTGATTGTGACAGACTACACATTCTTTCCTGACAGAACCACATATTGTTGCAGAGAATGACTGCAGCGGTGTTAATGATGATATGCAAATTTCTAAGTGATTAGAGGATGCAATAGATAAAAATAATAGCCTTTACTATTGGTGAAAAAATGGCATAGGACAGAAGATTTCCTGCTTATAATTATGTTGCAACTTGTGTCCCAATAACAAAAATGACTTATTGTCTAATCCTTCATTGCAGACATGAAGACACCAGGATGACATTGGCTGCTTATAGTTGCTTTGTAGGCCTCTATGATTAATGGAGTCCAGACTGGTTAGGTCTATTTTAAGAAAGTTTCTATCATGGTAAGAGAGTCAGTCTTAAGGCAATGATACTATGGTACCCTACTATATAATGTGACACTTACCTGACCATTCCTGGCCATCCTAATATCAGTTAAGTGCAAAAAGTTGGAAAGTTTAGTAGTTGTACATGGGAAAAGCAATTGTTATCCAATCCAGTAGGGGTCGGAAGCTATGTCAAACTTCTATTGCCCTAGAGCAACTTGGCTTTGCGTTTGCATAAAGTTCATGAAATATCTTCTCGATCTTTTGCTAATTTAATTGTCCACTCCGTACCCTACTTCTCCCCTGCTTTTTAAAAATGGTATATTCCCTCTATGATATTATGGATGTTAGTGTGTATTGTTATAGAAATAGCATGGTGCAGCCTTAACACATAATGACCTCCTGTTAAATAGAATGTGTGTCACACATAGATACAGCCTCAGGGAGTGAACATTGCTGGTTTTTGACCCCAGTCAGTCGGATGTCAGTATCTCTCTACAGTTGTCCCTGATGTTCCATCCTGTCAGCAATGAGGCCATGAGGTTGCGGGGGCGATGTGATGGAAGGGGCCTGACAGGCACAGAGAGCAAGGCCTCGCCCCCCCACTGTCAATCTCACCTCGTGCCTTCACCCTACTCACCTCCAGAGTTGTAAACACAAAGGGCCTGCTAACACAGATAACGCTCAGATTGCGCTGTCCGTCCACTGATACTTAAGCCCCGTTGATACCTGCTGCCATCATAGCTTTTCCGGATCTTGTCCACATTCTGATCAGGCACACAATTTTTCTGACAGGTGTAAACATGTAAGATAGATCTTCCTGAGCACTTTCCTTGTGTGCAATTGTGAGTTGTAAAACAATTGAAATCCTCATTACCAAGCCCTTTAAAATCACTGGTAGGTGGGCAATCAGAATGTGGGCAGGATCAGTCCACATGTCAGTGCAAGGTGTAAAATGAGCCATCATCACAAAGATCTCAAACCTGATGATGTGCCGCTAATCATCTCCATGAAAATAAAAGGGCTAAACAGATAATAAACCACTACTGAACATAATGGGAGCCATATTGAAAGTGGCTGCAGCTGAATGGTCGTCTTTGGTGTAATGTGATTGCTACACTAACAGGATCTAATACATTGGCTGACCCTCAACCAAGAAAAAGTGGGAATTTTTGTTGTTGTTCTGGGTTGGCATCTGCAACAGGCACTGAGAAAAGTGTATTTTTGCCTTCAAATTGACATGTTGCATGTTTTGCTAGGTGAGGAAAGTCGGGTGAGAAAAACTAAGGATTATGCAAGTGTCATTAAAAGTTAATATAGAGTATTTATTAGGTCTGGATGATGTATCCAAACATCATTAATCGTGCAGGTCCCAGTGTGGGGTACGTGAGGATAGGCCAGTATATGGCCAGCAGAACTTTAGAATGCCAGAACTATAAATCACGCATGACAACAAGTAATGAAGGCAGATCTGTTGCAGAGGATTAGCTTGTCCCAACATCAGCACTATCTGCCTCGGTCTGTGATTTCGGTAGGGGCCGAAGTGCAAACGGTCTGAATCTGATTTAGTTGCAGTATTATACATATATTTATTAAATGGAAACAAGATACTGCAAAATTATTCATCCATTGGTGGTTTTTATATTGTGAAGTGAAGCTGTGAGTCAAGTTGATTGTGGTGATCAATTATGCAGCACTCAGCTGAATGGATTTGGTCCATAGATCATGTTGTGAAATTGTTGTCTAAATGGCTAGACGAATTCCCTGTAAAGGTGAATTCCTTTCCAGCTGCACAGCATTAATCAAGGTTAGGATGAGAGTTGGGGTTGAGATGTGGCTGCCTGTTATATAGGGGCATCTGTCTCCAAGCTCTCCTTTTGATCTGTCCTTCATAACCATTCATCCACAGCACATCTGGCTGTTTAACAGACAGACAGATGGATGCAGATGAGACTGAGGGACTATGCAGATGTTCAGTACCCAATCACAACACAAACAATTCTATCCAGCCCATGTCTTTTGGACATCCGTCAATGGAGGTCAAGGTAAATTTGTGGATATAGCTCCACTGGGAACTGCTATCTTGAAATGTTATCTACCGGAGACACAAAATGTCTAAGCTCATTGAAAATTTTTCTCAACCGGTAACACTATTTGGACCCAATTTGGGCTCAGGTTTGATACCTGGTCAGCTAAACTTGTATTAAGGATAGTGCAATGCTCCCTGTTTGACTAAGTATTGTTGATATGTTCACAAAGTTCATGAAGCAATAAAAGTAGAGGTTATTATGGCTTACTGGACATATTGCTCCAGAACTATGTCAGAATATCACCCCCTTTACTGTCACACAAACACACACACACCTCTTTGGCACTTTGAAACTGCCAAGTTGATTGGAGTTCAAATGGGGTGTTGGGTAATTTTATTTCACATTGAAGACTGATGGATATCCATTTAGACAGATAACGCAACCCACTGTGACAGGAAAAGCAAAGTGAAAACATTCCCCCGTTCTAACATAGACATTTTGCAAACAGTCTGAGATCATTTATTTTCCACTTCTAGAAAATCTGCATATGAGGAAGGAAATTATATATTTTTCTGAAATCTATAGCTTTCTGTTTTCTGGCTTGACTTGTTCAGTCACGTAAGCCAATTAGCTGTCACTACCACTTGAGCCGTGCATGGATTACTTTCTATAAATTAAGACAAAACCATTTATCCTTGAGCATCCTCATGACCAAGGGCCTCTGCTGTTTTTGTGTCCTTGAGAGAAAATAGAAATTGAGGTAAGGTGTTGGTGTACTGGTAAATGTTCAGCTGACGTTTTATTTTAAGTTATTTGTAGTAAGACTAAAAAAGAGAGAGACATAACTGTGGCAGGTTATATTTTCGCTGGATGAACTGGACACTGAACCATACCAAAATCAGTTAATGTACAAGCAAGTTAGTAAAGCCAAACCGGGTAAAGTTCAATGGATTTCTACCACCATGCAATTTTTTTCCTAGAATAGAGAAGACATGTCTTAATGAACCATGTCCCTAAACATGTCCTATGTTCTTCCTCCTCCTAATCCTGCTATCGTCTCTCTCAAAAAATCTGTCATTTTTTTCTGAGTGAGACATTTAACCCCAACAGTCAATGTGCAACTCCTCATAACTCATGTTTGGAGGGTTTGGGTTAAAAGCACAATTACATTTCAGTTGAGCCTTGTGGGCAAATATTTTAATCTTTTCTCCCCGTCTCCTCCCTCTTCCCTCATTTAATTTTTTCCTTCATCGCTCCCTCTCTCAGGTCGTAAGAGGTCACTCAGGTGAAACGCTCATTTCGCCCAACAGAATCAATGATCTAATCTGAACCACACTTTTTTTCTCCCTGCTGCTTTCTACTTCCCTCTCTTTCCTCTAATCCACCAATGCCATAAAACCTATCCTCATTTTCAGGATTGGGTTTTTTGTTTCTTACCCATATGCACACTTTGATCTGAAAAAATATCTTGAGCAAAAATATTTATCCCCTCTTTCATTAGTTGAAATAAAAGACACCAAACATTTTCAATATGCACATCCTGCTAGATAAAAAGTCTGCCAAGATAATCCATACACTTGACAGGTGTTATGTAGCTGATTGAACTGCAGTATTTTGATTGCACTTTCCTAATTCCAAAGTCCAAAATTCCCAGTCTTGGGTCCTCATTTATCAATATTGCAGTGAAACAATCCTAAATGTGTACTTACCAACAGAATAAAAATTTGCTGAAGAGTAGAAAGTGTGGGATATTTCAAACAATCCTGTAACTGTTTTACAAACACCTGAAGAAAATCGTTATTGATAAATATCACTTTTTCTTAGAGTCAGTGGTCATTCGCAACCAAGGCTTTTTGGATGTCAAAAGGCTCATAATTAACCATATATGGTCAAAATCCCAGTGCAGAAGCATAAAATACAACGATGCAACCAATAGATACAAGAAAACTGTTTTTCAGAGATAAATATGAAATCAAATTGTTACATACATTTAAATAGGCTATATGAGGGAGCTGTTGAGGACGGGAGCCCTGTTGGTGATTGTTGAAAACCTTTTTAAAGGAACACAAAAGATGCTGCAGCTTGTTTAATGCCGATGAACTGTTTATCTCATCCAATCTCTCTTTTCTAACTCTATGGTATCACCAGAATGATTAAGACTTGAATACAATTCTTGGTCTTTGTCACCATTTAGTCAATAGCTGATCTAGAAAGCAACAATAATAAATACAGAAAGACAAAGTCCATTTCAACACTCTTAAGTCATCCATTAAAAAGTGATGTGATGAAATGCCAGTATGTCACTATATCATTGGAGCAGCCCTCCGATAGGCAATCAATTGATTTGAAATTCTAGAGCTGAGAAGTAGGTAATAAAGCCAGTTTTTTTATAATTATAATAAAACTAAACTGAAAACACAATTTCCACACTTTTTAACAGAAGAAAGTATAGCTAGTATTCCTGCAGCATAGGATAGAATCAGACCTACTTCACTGTCCAGAAGGGCTCAATCTTTCACCACTTTCTAGTCCAATAAAGCTCAAAATGCCTGAAAATATTTTTAGAACACTTTACTCCTTCACTGACTTTTTTCCTCTCCATCTCTGGAGTACTTCACTCCATTCTCTTCTCCTAGTGGTTTATTGATGGCTCTCCTCTCAGCTTGTGTTACCAGAACATTACCAAAACAACCATGATTTAAAAAGCGCATTTGCTACAGTAGACAGATCGGCTTCGAAGAGAGAAAAGAACCTTGGTTTCTTTGGAAAATGTCTTGGCTGATGACAGTCTTGTCTAGTGTGTTTGCGAATCATTTTGTTTGGCATCTCCGCAGGCAGAAAATTGGAATGTGTTCGGTTCCATGCTTCAGTGAGTATGGGTAAATGATGTATCCTCACATATCAGGCCGCAGGATAAGCGTGATCGCAGACACTGATAAAGCCTTTACACATTTGACACACTCAGGAAACATAAGGACTGTTATGCAATAACACAACATTTTGCCGAGCAGTGTTTGAAGTTGTTAACTGATAAGTAGCAGGCGAAAGATTAAAACAGCGATGGGCAGGATGTTAAAGGAGTATGATTGAATGTAGAATATAACATTGGATAAGTATTCAGAAAAAAAAAACATGACTGGGTGGAACGGTATGACTTGCTCCATTAGTAATCAGAATTAAAAATAGATTAACTGACTTCAACAGTTATCTTTATATTTGTGACGGTCCAGATTTAGAGCTAGTTTTGTGGACAAATGTTTAAGGACTAGGACCAAAGGTCGTAGGAGTGGGTTTGATATTGCAGGGGGCACATTTATCGCTTGACGATAACCTTTTTTCTCACCAGCCACTGTGGCTAGTGATTTTCCAAAGTTACTAGCCATTCAGCATTTTCACTAGCCACCATTTTGTTGTTGGGGAATAATTTTTTATTTGATAAAATGTGACTATGGTGTACTACATCTTAGCCTTGTTCACTGGTTCAGTCAGTATTAGACAAAGGTGGTACCCCACTTTACCGGACACCCCTCTGTGAATTACCTTATATAATGTGGATATATTTATTCTTAACATAACCAAGAACTATTAAAATTTAATTTTAAAAGAAATATGAAATCACCCATTAGCTTTATAATTAATCACAGTCAATATTATTAGTCTATTTTTGTCATGCTTGTTCTTGTTAATATAAACTTGCATAAAAAACAAAACAGAGCTGTATTTATTACAGCCTTGAGAAGTTGTTTTTCCCCATCCTTGCCTTGACACCACATCGCTGATCTCCCTCGACTTCCTTCAGCTGTACTGGGGTCTGCTGCTGTTGCTGATCCAGCGTCTTCACGTTCATATATTTATATTGTTAGTAACTTAAATATGTATATTGTATATTTTTTTACTCTATATGTTGCATATGTAGGAATTCTGGCGCCCTAGGCAAGATTGATTCCAGTCGTGATGATTCTCCTTCAGTGGCAGCAGCATCTTCTTTGTCTCTCCCCAAAAACATATTGAGAGCATCTGTCATATTTGATTGCAAAATAATAAATTGTGAAGTTCAAATGTTGTGAAGAACAACAAAGGTACATTTGACGGCCATTTCTGATCAATGATTTGCAACGAGATTAGATGCAACTTGCGAAATAATCCCCAATGTTCTAAAACCACTAGTGCAATTGAGTTTGCGATTAGGTAGGTCTGAACTTTAGGGATCCACTTTCACCCTTAGCCAACTGCCTGGGCAAATTCTATGTATGTACTGCTACTCTTTGTAGTGCTAACTTAGCTCGTTACTAGCGTAGCTAGGTAGCCAGTTAAGTGCCCTACATTTCCAACAGCTTAAACCAGAGACAGATGGTTTAAAAAATATTGATTTCCCCGATTACATTTTTTAAATTTCTTTTATGTTTTTTTCAGGGCGGTTGGGATGCCCAATCTGCGCCCCCCATGTAAGTACGACCTTGGAATCCACCTAGGTTGCCTATGCTTAGAAACATCTCTGTGGGCTAATTATTTTGGTGATAGTACATACCCTAATCTGATGGCCTTTTCACCAGTCATTTTCGTTTGTTTCGTGATGGAGACCAACTCGTTTCTAATATTGGGGGTACATGTCCCCCCCGTACCCCACTGTTCCTACGGATTTGGGTCTACCTTTACAATATGTGACTGTTTTATGTCCTATCAAAAAGGTAAAACCCTATTCAAAGCAATGTCCCCTTACATCCCATGAGACATTTGTGTTTGATATTTAGTCTAGAGGGAAGAGTGCATCCTACTGGCCCTAAAACAAATGTTTATTATAAATTATTTTACCAAAGCGAAGTCAGTGCATACACACTTAAAAGACAACTCAACCTAAAACAATTGGAAACAAACAAGAATTCTGAATGTTAAATGACAGGATGTCAGATGATGGCGTAAACAAGAAGCATGAGTAGATTTGCACATACAGTTGCTTTTAGATGTATTAATCCCTTGGACCTTTTCAAATGTTATTGTGTTACAGCCAGGCCCATCTCTACCAATGTTGATGCCCAAGTCATGTCCCTGTTAGTTTTTATGTTCTTTTTACATGCGGTATAAGAGTAGTAAACTGATTTAAAAACATACATTCTAAAGCAAAGCTTTTGCTGAATTTAAGATCACCACCTGCTTAAATTATTGCTATTGTGATGACAGTGTGTTGTGAAGTGAATGAAGCCTTGCAGCTTCATCCATAATATAGTAATTATTCATTCTATTATTTAATAAAGAAGTTCATGCACATATCCACTGCCACTGTTGTTCCTGGTGATGAAGAGTTATAGATGCAGTGCAGGAGAATTTGTGTAAAATTTGTCAGACTGCCAAAAAAGAAGACAAGCATTATAGGTAGCTAGAGAAATCAAAGAGTCAATCTAACATTTTTAGTTATTTCACAATAACTTTTGTGTAACCAACTGAATTATTAGGGCCATGGCTAAAACAGTGGGGAGAACAAAGTATTTGATACACTGCTGATTTTGCAGGTTTTCCTACTTACAAACCATGTAGAGGTCTGTAATAGGTACACTTCAATTGTGAGAGACGGAATCTAAAACAAAAATCCAGAAAATCACATTGTATGATTTTTAAATAATTAATTAGCATTTTATTGCATGACAAATATTTGATACATCAGAAAAGCAGAACTTAATATTTGGTACAGAAACCTTTGTTTGCAATTACAGAGATCATATGTTTCCTGTAGTTCTTGACCAGGTTTGCACACACTGCAGCAGGGATTTTGGCCCACTCCTCCATACAATTACGGACCTCTACATGCTTTCTAAGTAGGAATACCTGCAAAATCAGCAGTGTATCAAATACTTGTTCTTCCCACTGTATCTAATTAGGCCCCAGAAGTCTAGCTTGAATAGACAGGGTGGCTGATTAACTAGCTACTTAGTCACTAAACGTGTGCATGTATTTACACTGAGCACAACAATTATCAGTCTTCAATGCGACATAAGTGAGTTTGATAAGGAGCCGGTTTTTGCAAATTGTTCTTATTATTTTTTGGGGTACCAATTTGCATACTACATAGCTCCTATGCCAGTAAATACAAGAATAGTATGATATTTTGTGAAAAGCTTTCCTTTATATCAATGCTAAGACTGACCTCGAGTTTTCTTTGTAACTTACAAAGAAAATAGAAAGACACTTCCCAGACTTTGGGAAGGCAAGAAACACAGTAGAAGACAAGATATTGTCAAGGAAGATTAGTGGAAACTGAAGGGACCACTAGGTTTAGCCGATACAATGAACTTGTTTGGTACGAACTGCTTTTGTATGTTAATAAACACTTTGGATAATGTGATAATTTGTGAAAAAGGACATTATAGACAAAGTGTGCTATAGGTGTAAAATATCATTATACTTGTGTGTTCACAGCATTTAGGCATTTGGATTATTCTGGTCTTTTTAAAGTACAGATCATAATTACATAACTATACACACATCTCCTGACATCTTTTTGACTTGCCAATAAATAAAACCCATATTGACTGTCCCGTGTAATTTATCTGTCTGATGTGATTAACTTTCAATGTTTATGTTGTTTTTTTGTATTCATTCAAGTGAGCAAAGAGAATAGGCTATAAATAATTCTAGATAATGTTTTGTCAAGGGATTATGTTTATAAAATACGTTCAAACTAATGTTAATACAACATCATTTTTGCTCTGTGGGGGGGTGCTGTGACTTATGAGTTTAGTATTTTCGGATATTGACTTGGTTTCAACATGAAATCAAAATGAACACAAAAAATGTTCTCAAGTAATTACAAATACAAAACAATTTTTTTTATTGCATAAGTATTACATATAATTTTATAGACTTTGGCAGCAATTACTAAATCTCTAAATCATGATGCTTGCTTTACGGTGTTCTCAGGATGATGTGGTGTTAGGCTTTTGTCCCAACATATCACTTTGTGTTTAGGCCAACATTTCTATAGGCTTATACATGCCTTGAAGTAAGTTGCTTTCTTTTTGCCACTGTCCCATGACAAAAGGCCACTTTTGTGAAGTACCCAGGCTATTGCTGCAGTATGCACTCTGTCTCTACTCTTTTAGAGATGCCAAGGGACTTTTCGGTGCTGACCAATGCCTGGGTACTCAGTACCAAAAAGACCCAAAGGGTGGTGCAAATTTGCTCTACACTACCAAGGGTGGAGGGGTTGATGTCAGGCAGGGATGTCTTGCACTCCTATCAAACTCTGGTGGCCTTTCTGGTAGGCCATAAACAATTAAACATCCGCAAATCATGTCTTATGCAATTTTCTGTGATGATATTAATAAAGCATCAAAGTCCTTTCTGACAGGGCCAACATGGACAAAGGTCCATCTGTCAGCCTTTCGTACCCTAAAATAATCACTCACAACAGAAGCTCCTTGACACAATCTGTAATAAAATAGATTTTTTTAATACAACTGGGAATGGCTGTTCTGGTGTGTAGACCTTAAGAGAAATGTCTGAAGCACTCACAGAACTCTCTCTGTCTCTGTCATCCCTCTTCCTTTAGCAATAGGTACATTTTCAAAGATTTTGGACCAGTCCAAACTAAATAAAAAAATAAGTCTATTCTATTTTTTCTTACCTTCGTTTGAGACTGAATTGCCTCTCTAAGCCTTAATATACACTTTTGGAAGGAGGCATTTCATGGATTCCTCAGTTAAGAACATTGCCCAGCGTAAACACATAGTAAATCTGTCTCTTATAGTTATAAAAAGACATGACAGGTGAGTAGGCCTGACTATAAAGGCCAGTAAACACACCAGCTCTTGCATGGACCTGTCAGGAATTGCCCTGGTGCTCACAGACTCTATTAGCATCTAACTTCAAGGTTGGTTCAGTGCCCTGCCCTGCTCTGGTGTGACCTAACAACCAACTCTCTCCTGCACACTCTGCTGTCACAGCCCACCCACAGCTTTTATTCCAACTTCTCCAGTGTAACGCTAACACCTTTAGAAGTAAGTGTTTGAGTTTGAGTGTGAGGAAATGTGTGTGTGCTTAGGTTTCACTTTATAGAATGTCTCCCAACTGCAGTTAAATAAGGTAGGTCTGAAAAATGTTGCCTTTTTTTTCATCGCCAATTTAAAAAATGACATTTCTAGCTTAGGTCTAAATGTGTGTTAAATGCTTAGGTACCAGGTGTCTACCGGTTCTACGGACTTCTGAAAGTGCAGATTTTCACTCTTATCTTGTACTTGATTTACTAATTAGGTCACTATTTAGTTAGGAACTCCCCTCGTCTGGTTTTATTGGTTTTATTTAGGCACCAATTGAAAGTAAATAACAAATACTAACATACACTAAACCCTCTGTGGAATCTGTTTGACAGTCGTCCTTTAGGGTAACGTGTGTTTGTGCGTGCGTGTGCGTGAGTGAGAGCCAAATTCATTAGTGGCAGTATCGACTTGTGGCAGGACGATGTCTGAAACACATTACAGGGACACGCATCTCAGCTTTTTACAGCTCTGAGCCCTGGGCACTTAAAGAAGAGCTCTGAAGAAATAAATACCATCCTGAGCAGGCCTCTACTCGGCCTTGCGTCACTTAATAAACAGCCTCATGTCGTCTCATGCTTCAGAGCCAGCCCCAGCCAGCACTGGAAGTAAGTGATTGTATTCCCTATACAGTTCTTTTTCTATACTGTGTTCAGAATCACAATTGAAGGCTGTCCTGGGAACTGAAGAGAATCGTTAATCAACACTGGATGTATCTTGTAAAGAAGAAAAACAAAACAGTGCAACGATTGATAAGAGATAATGGTTTAGCCTACATTAAAAGCATGCTGCCTCTGCCTGTCCACTTTGCAAAAAAAACACATCAAGTGTAAAATGGGTAAGCTGAACACAAGTCTTTATTTATAGTTTGGAACTGAAGACCAGCAACTCATTTCTAAGCAAATGTCAATGATTTGCATTTTGTGAGTGTGCGAGTTAGATGGAAGTTTAACTCTGACATCGTGTGGAACTTGAGTGTGTCAAAAGTTGTGTTGATGCAGTTTGATGGCCATACATATTTCATATGTATTTCTCTTAGCTCAACTACCCAACTGCAAATGTTCCTAAGAGCACTTTTCTGAATCACTACATTTGATCCAGTTTTATTGAACACAACTGAATTAATTGGTTGCAGTCCAATCACATAGCTTTTGTCCCCTAAATCCTCACCACTTTCCCACAGGGGAATGCAAAATTGAAACCAGATACAGTTTGATTGCCATTGTTAGAAATCAGCCTTTTCATATAGTGGTTATAATAATGATCGGGTACCCGGTTATTAAGGGAGAGAGTAGATCATTTGTTTATTGCAGCATTAGATAGTCTGTTCATGAGGTTATGGACAGGGTCTTCCTTACACAACCTCAATCTCATCTCACGCAGTCTCTTCCGGTTTCCAAGACCGTAACCCCCATGCCAAATGGTCAATGTAAACACTCCTGTGATTATCAGAGCACAACCTACAGAGAGGTATTCTAAACAGAGAGGTTTCTGTTGTTCTCATTATCTAGGCACATTCGCTTCCAATGAAACGTACATTCATATTGTAGTTATTAATGCACAGATCCCACATTCCCCCCATCAAACATTTAAAGAAAAACATTACATGTTTGATAAAACATTACAAGTACAATTCAATTCCTATTGAAAAGAAAAGGCCCATACACTTATGTTACAAACTAAAACAAAACAACAAATGAGTATCTGACCAATGAGGTCTAATTGTTCCTCAAATGAAAATGAATGTAAACAAGACAACTGACACACCACACTCCGACACATACACTGTAACTCAATGTATGACAGTCATCAATCCTGTTCCCGCCTCAGATTATAAGGGATGAGGAACATTTTGACATCAACAGGCAACTGTCAGGGTCAACGGTGTTCAGCAGAATATCTGTCGAAAAACATGACATCATGATGAAACATTTCCCCAAGTCCAGTGAACAATCAAAACCCCCCTTGTCCGTATCATGATCCATGTGACAACATCATACAAAAACGTATGCATATCCTGTTGTACCTGTGAAAGATTCTACCTTTAAAATTGGGGAAAAAAATCTGTTTTTGATAGAGACTACCTATAATAGGGAACTATTCACTATTCAAACATTCCATGATAGTTGTCATAATGTAGATCATTAATCATCATCACAAATACGCCAAAGTCCAATACTGGGATTTTCTTCAGACAGTTTCCCTCCTGTCTTGTGAGAAACAAACCTTCATACATACAAACTCACCATATCAGTTCATTAAGGAACATTTTAGATTGTAAGGAAAGAAGTTAGTTTCCAATCAAGCGTTCTTTAGTTCTTGTTTTCAGTCTTCTCTGTCTTGCATCAGTAATGAAATGTTCCAATATCAGTAATTGCAGTCAGTGTGATGTGGACACAGCAAATTGCCTGGATGTCCTAACAAGTCAGGGTAGGTGTGTAGAGGAACAGTGATTTTCCAAAACTTCACTAATTCAAGATTAACACCACAACAGTGTCTTCCACTGTGTTGGGAACATGTGATCTGTCCAGTCAACTGGCCCTTTTTACTCTGACCTGTGGTATGTGGAGTCCTTTATAACTCAGGGGGATTAGTCTGTCTATGTCAAATTTCCTTTTCCATCCAGAACTGGCTTGGTTGTTTGACTCCTGGTGCTATACTAATGCCCAATAGCAGCTAACAGTGGAATAAGATTGTCAGACTTTACTTTGCTGTCATGATGTGACGTTGTGGGGTAACGGACCAGGCGTAGGCAGGGGTAGCAGTCGGTGCACTTTTATTTAACACTAAATAACAAACAAAAAAAACAGAAAAACACTGAGCACTATCTTGAAGGGTATAAAGTAAATCATAAATATAGACAGAACTCACCAAATACACAGTGACATGGAACAATGACTGACAAATGAGGGGAGCAGAGGAGAAACATTTAAACACATTGATGACCTAATTGGGACCTGGTGAGAGAGACAATTGGAGACAAGACAATTGAAGGGGACCGGGATGAGTTCATGGCAAGTGGAAAGATGGAGAATGAGGGAGATGGCGGAGCAGTCCGTCACCTCACCGTCACGTTTGCTAAGCCAAATCAGAAATGGTTAGAGATATTCAATAAAAAACTGTTAGACATTACATCAAACAAAACAATCTACAAATAAACCAATTTAAAACATCCTGTAAATGGAAAATGTAAAACATAACAGATGCCAATGCTGTTAAAACTATGCAAACAGGAAAACATTTTTTTTACTGAACTCCTTATAAATACCAATTTGATTTGCCTTGAGCCCTAAGGTCAATCATAATCAATTATCATATCATACATCGCCCCTGCCTTCACTTTATTAAGTCAATATAAAGTGACACCATGAGTGAATGCAGAACAATTCCAAATACAGCCACAGTAGGTGTCATCCATCTTTTCAGGACAGACATGAAAAATTTAAAATTGGTAGTAGGGATGGATCTATAATCTATTCGATATGGAGATGCATCCTATATTCATCAAAACAAAGTGAACATGTTAAAAAACACCATCAAAGACAACAATATGCAACACAGTTGCTTATGCGAAGGAATTATAAACCATATAACCTATTTACAAATTTGTCAAACATAGCCAAACAGCTCTCAAATTTGACTTTGCCAGAGTACCATCACACAGGTCAGCAAAATTGGCTTCGTGCATTTATAATATCCTGTAGTTTCAGGGCACATGCCTGACTAAAATATGGTTTGCCCCCCAGGGGATAAGCTGCACAACTAAAATATAGGAGTGAAAACCCCAGATCCAGTGGTGTACCCACTGCAACCACCAGGGCAACTGTATTAGCATAGCTACAGCACCCACATTTTAAATTGTTTTCAGGATAATGGCCAAACTACCTCATGGCATACAGACAGCGTCTTGATTAACCTCCTAAATTTTAGTGAATTCACAAACTTAGATACATTCTTTTTCCAAATAGTGGTGGTCAGCCAAACCCTGAATCACAACTTTTATGCATTTTCTTTGACCACGTCTGTGGTTCTGTAGATTGTTCTATCAGCAAAAATGGGGGAAGAATTTAGGTCTATACCCTCACTTCAGTTGGTTTAAAAAAACATAAATTTCTGCATTAAAGCTATTGAGAGGAAAATATATTCAGCTTTTACTTAATTTTTGATTATCCCCAAACTGAATATGCTTGTGTTGGTGAAATTACCACAGATGATACCAGTCTGAACGCTCAAATGTAACCCTTAGTAATAGGCTACTCTGATGTAATGGGAAAAGCTGGTAGAGGTCATCCCAGGGGGTCTGCCCCCGTTCCTGGAGTTCTGGACTTTAACTACTGCTTGCAAATGTTTTGTTTAAACTACATGAAATTTAAATTCCCACACTAAAAAATCTGACATGGTCCTCAGAATATCCTATCAATTTAGCCGACATCGTTTGTTAACGAAAGATTTAGATTTAGTGTCCAACTCATCGATTATTTTAGCTTTTTGTAAAAATGTGCTTATCATTATCTACACAGCAACTAAACATTAGGGTGGAAATTAAGAAAACTATTAAGAATGGCAATGTAGACAGAAAAAAAATTATATATGACATCATCAAAATCAAGGTACAATTAGTAATCCAAAGGACACTCAATGTAGATCTTAAACACTTAAATCAATACCCTATTTCTTCATTAGTCAATTCACCATCTTAGAATTTAAAAACAATTAACGAGTATCAGGCGTTTGTTTTTAAAAACACAAGTATTATCCCAGTTATCATTGATAAATACAAATAAGAGAAACTACATTATTTAACCAAACTCAATTCTGCATTTAAAATACAACATCTAATTCTATTGTACTGTTAAAGCCTACCCACACTGTCGTTAGACCATTGAGGCCTAATGATTTTAAACATTATCATCAACACAATAAATACGTTTGACTCAAAATTACATAGTGAACAAGACAATGTACAACAAAACAGGCTATTTCTGGAATACCCACTAAACGTGTTCAAGCATTACAGAACAAAACAGGCTATTTTGCATGCCTAACACATGCTATATACCATCAAAGTGCTTTTCAAACTACATGTAATATTTAATTAAATAAGCTTGGCTATTGCCGAGGAAGGTGATTAGGGCTCCTTCATAAGTTTTAGCTTCATTTAATGGTTAGGTACGACACATTTTAGGAAATAAACATTTGAGAACTCTGAATCAATGATTATGAAAGCTCAGGTCAGTTCCTAGTATCGTCATAATTCCAGGATCCCATAAGAGAGATTGTATCTTGAGACTACTGTCTATCATCCTGGGGGTGAAACAGAATACATTTTCGTCCATTCCGCTTGTCTGACTTCCCGCATTATGACTGTTCTTTCTCGGACATCTTAACTTTTCCTCTCACACTTTCCATCTGTCCATAAACAACTTCCTCCAAATCCATCTTGATTAATCGGAAAATGCTCTTTTTCTTTCTGTCCATTTCGATACCAGGCATGATAATGATCCTATTCGTTCATGATGGTGGCCTATTCGCGCCATGATTTTTAAACATGAACGCATCGTGCACGTCAGAGGCTACAGTCTTCTTGTTGTATATGTACAACTTGACAGCATTATATTTTTACTTGTACAAGTCACTGTATAATTGTTGAAAAATACAACATCACTCTAATCCTCAAAAGGAAAATACAGTGTCATCATACTATGGCGACACGAAATACCGTTCGGCACTGAAAACACACCAGTCAACGTCCAACTAAAATGAGACGGACTGTCCGCACCCGCAGACAGATTCCACACGATAAACACCGCGGCCTAGTCGGGTCGTCATAGGGCTTGTTCGAATAATAAACACTTATGCAATCTTGACAGTTCGTTATATGGCGTAGTTTCACGACTCACTGTTCAGTTGTTCTCAGCAACCAGTAACCAGGAAAAACAACTTCCTCGCGATTGCAAATCGAGCCCCTTAGCTCTCCTACTGAAGTTCAGTACAATCGTTAAAACGTGACCATCCGGTCACGGCAGCATGCTGTTAGAAATCTGTCATTTCGTATAGTGGTTGTAATAATGATCACGTACCCGGTTGTCAAGCGAGAGAGTAAATTTATTTATTGCAGCATTAGATAATCTTGTTCATGAGGTTATGGACCTGATCTTCCTTAAACAAGCTCAATTTCTTCTCACTCATTCTCTTCTCATTGTATTGTTGGTTACAAGCTGATATTTACATTGAAGGGCGTTTACCTAGCAAAGTTCAGGTTTCCAAGACCGTAACCCCCATGCCAAATGGTCAATGTAAACATTCCTGTGGTTATCAGAGCACAACCTACAGATATCTAAATCTAAACAGAGAGGTTTCTGTTCTCATTATCTAGGCACATTCACTTCCAATGAAACGTACATTCATATTGTAGTTGTTAATGCTCAGATCCCACAAAATCTTTAGTGCCAGTCCAATTCATAAAAGCTACCCACCTCTGCCTTTGATTAAGCTTAAGGGGACAAGTTCAATTTTGTTGAATTTCAGGGTTGACATCACTCACAGTTCAATACAAACTGCAGCTACCTGTGGAAGGTTGGTAGCTGTGAGATGTCAAATTAAAAATATTTTTCTGAGGATTAAGTTCACTACTCAAGATCCTATTATAATTTATCAATCACAAGAACATTTGCAAGTACATAACACTTGGACATGATGATGTAACATGTCAGTCAAAGTCTGAGGGTATGGAGCAGAGGGCTGTCTACTTCAAGTTTTATCTGCAGCCATCAACTTAGATCAGAAAAGATGACAGGGAGGGAGAGAGAAATAATAATTAATAGTTGTTTTGTCTCTGAATCTGATTCATAGGACAAATATTGGGTGTCTTCTAAAAGACAAATGTACATTTTTAGCTTGGGTAGGAAGTGTGTAGGTGGTTATGGCATTGTAACTGTTGTCCGGATGTGGGAGCTGTTTGAAAGGTATTTTTGTGTTGATGTGTCATGCTCTAGTTTTTATTATTCTATGGGCTTTGAGACTGAAGCACCCGGTAGCTACATAAGAAATGTTGTATTCACCGGATGGCTGTTTTCCTAGAAATAAATGGAAAGGCAAGAGGAGGAAATTCAATGAGACAGAGAGCATCTGTAGCATTTAACACCAAAGCAGGAATCAACCCGCTCCTCCAATTGTACAGGCAACACACAATCACTAGCCACAAACAAACACACTGGCACGTAAGCATACAAATACAAACACCACACCTTTAAACACACATGTGCATACAAGCAAAAAATATGTACAGCGGAAGACAACTGATATAGAGTAGATTTTTCATAAATGGACAAGTAATGTGTGCCTGTCAGAATAAACAAAATTGTCACAACACTGGCTATCCATTTTTACATTACAAAAACCCAGCCAGCACAGTCTGAGAGTTACTGAAGTCTGATTAAGGCCAAAGTGGGATAGGCCATTGTTCATGGTGGGCTGAAACCCTTCTGGTTTTTATTTTGGATGACATGGGGCCAGCCAGCAGTTGACAAGAACCGGTCCATCCGTAAATTGTCTCCGTAGTTTGCTGACCCCATGCATTTCACTAAGGTGTACGGACCCTGCCACATGCCCAGGAAATTTCATGCAGATATGGTGTGATGGTAATTCCATTGATAGACACTCTTAAAGGAGTTCTCGTGGCACAATTAGCAGTTTATATGCAAATAGAGAGACACGTCAAAAGCTTACAGAATAATCATTCGAGGAGCCTCTGAAGAAAATACATGAACAGCTCGTATTTATTATAGTTAAAAGGGGTGTGGTGAGATGCTACACATCTGTCTTATGTCACACAGGTTTTACCCAAAGGGAGGGTTGTCACCCCACCTTATCCTTCCTGCCATAATGTTGACTGTTGTGTTTACCTAAAGGGCCAATTGCCCCTACTTCCCCCCAACAACCACATTCCTAAGGAACAAAGGACAGATACCCGTACTGGTTTAGCCAGATGGGCAGAGTAGCCAGTGATCCTCTGACATTATACAGTCGTGTGTCACAACCAAAGACCAGAGTTACATACCAGGTAATAGATAAGCAAATATGTCTCAAATGTACATTAGTTCAAGCATTTCCATAACAATCCATCCTCTTGATACCAAATCATCCCTTGGTATCAATCCTTAAACAATTTACTCATTAGGATGTAGACTGCAACAAAAAAGCACTTTTTAACAACATGACCCTGTTGATATCCTTACCCTAATGATTAGAGAACGAAACAGACCTGAAATGTCTGGATCCTCATTTACATGCTTCTGGACCATTACCTGCTTTGTAATTCCAAGACTACACAATTTCATTACACAGATCTATAATATAGTACAGCAAAGCATGTATGTTATAATCACTGGTAAAGGATGCAATTTATGGTGACACATATACTGACAGTATGGGGTAAGTTGCATTGACAAGTGGGTGTGTGATCACCAATCACCAAATACATCCTTCAATTTGTTACTTGTACAAAGTCCTCTCGTTTTTCCAATAAAATCTACTTCCAAAGTCAACACAAATGGTCTGCTCCTCCAAACGTCAGTCAGTTATGAACCATTTCTTGGCAGACCGATGTTCCAGAACGTAAAAGTCAGATGTATATTCCAAGGTGTTGTCCTTCGTAGTTCAAATTCAGGTTACGATGACACAGCTCGTGTTGTCTCCATTCTAGCTGCTCTGTTAGCCAGGACAGGAGAATCTGTGTGCTCTCCTTTGTGCATACCAAAATGACCAGTTTTACCGAAGGGCTCTACAGGCCTGGTCGGAAGTGATGGTTACTAGCACCAAAAGCTCACTTTCCCCTCAGTGACTTCCATCTACTGTGCCTAATTCTTAAACACCGGAGCCCTCTGGTAGCGCTTGATGTCGACCCCAGGCTCCTCTCCCAGCAACCTAGACAGCAGATGAGATGTACCTGGTATGGATCCAACCAGTGTGGCATGATGTCATGCAGTTGGTCTTTCCGCACCCCAGAAAACATTGTCCAGAACCGGAGGCTTCAATAGCTCCCCCCAGGAGGTTGCCTTCTTCAACTAATGGCAGAATCATTAGGACTAGAATTAGTCCAGCTATCTGGATTTAGGCATTACCGTAGCACTCCAGGAGTAGAATGCAGCTTTCAGCTGTGGGACAGTCTGTGTGTGTGAGTGTGCGTGTAAGTGAGATCCATCTTATCTCAGCCCACCTCACAATTGTCCTTTAAGCCAAACTCAGTCTCTCTGGCTCCAACCAGTCCTTTATTGCTGAACTGTTGCAAAAGCATAGTACACCATTAGAAATATGTCCATTACATTAGTTTGTTGCTTCTTGCTGATGCATTAGAACACAGTCCTACCAAACACTTAAACTTGTATACCTGAATATCCAATATCTTTCTGTATCCTTTTTGTAAACAGTAACAGTATAGTGGAAATACAAAAATGTCTAGTGCTTTTGTTATTCTAGTGTAGCACAATAACAATTTCACTCTTATCTACTTGTTGATTTAGATTCAGTGACCAGCCAGTAACAAACCTACAAGAACAAAAGAACAATTTCCCATTACTGTTCCAATTACGCATCATCAGTTAAGATGATGAATCACTCACAAGTAATAGTCCATAAACAATTCTCAAGTCACCTAACCAGATCTCGGTTGATATATTATTAAATCTGATTGTTTTGTCTTGGAACTACAATCAAATTCACCTTTGCTTCACATAAATGATCAAATACCTTATTGCAAATCAAAACATTTCACACCATCTTGAAGCTCAGCTAACATAACTGTTATTTAGCCTTTAATTTCACTACAAGATGAAAACCAGTGTGAATTTCTCCAAGCCTCTTCTTATTTGTACTAGCACATCAAAGACACTGCAATCCTGTCATAAATCATTACCCTACCCCCCTTTTGTTCAGTCTCCCCAGACCTTGTCCTGAAACAATGTGTGAGGGTCTTTGTTAATTAAACGTTAGTGACCCAATCTTGATCAAGAAATATACTCTTTTACACTTTTACACAGGGAAATAAAGAATCCAGATGCAAAATCAATTTTTTTTCTTTTCAACTCACATCTGTACTAGATTAACTCTCAAAATAATAGTTACAATTTTCTCATAAAAATCTCTACTTTAAAGAAAGTCTCAACCCAGTGTCAATTTGGCTTTTGACATATTTGTTGTTTGAGAGATAACTGATGGTCGTAATCAATCAAAACCAGAATAATGAACACAAAGTATTCAGTGTAGCCAAAATAGAAAACCCAATTTTGATAATGTCACCAGTAAATCTGTTTCTCCTCCAAGCAGTTCAAACAAGTCAAAAACACGATTCAAGCAGAGCCCCCCCCCCCACACTGGTGTTTGTGGGAGTGTGTTGTGCACTCCAGGGGGTCTGTACCTCTCTTTACAATTTTAACTATGTAAAACTCCTCAACTTTTTCTAGAATAGGACTATAAAAAATACAACAAAACTTAGTAAGCATGTAAAGAATAACAAAAATGTGCTCCCTGCACCTGTGGGATCTAAGCATTAACCACAATATGAATGTATGTTTCATTGGAAGTGAATGTGCCTAGATAATGAGAACAACAGAAACCTCTCTGTTAGGATTTTCTCCGTAGGTTGCGCTCTGATAACCAGAGGACTGTTTACATTGACCATTGGGTATGGTAGTTACCGTCTTGGCTTTGCTAGGTAAACACAACCCTCAATGAATATAACAGCTTGTAACCAACATTACCGTGAGAAGAGACTGAGTGAGATGAGATTGATGTTGTGTAAGGAAGACCAGGTCCATGATCTACTCTCTCCCTTGACAACCGGGTACGCAAATAATTATTAAACCCACTATACAAAACGGCTGATTTCTAACACACCTTTTTACCCACTTATTCCATAATGCATGAGATTAACATAGTTACTTCTAATCAAATATCAAACAAACAAACTAAACAGTCACATTATCAGAGTCACTATTCATCCCAACAAATTAGTTATTTCTTAGCTAAACCAAATCAAAATGGTGAGATGCATTCTACTCAACCATAACCATGTTAGGTTTTACATCAAACAAACAGTTTAAAAACTAAACAAATTAGAAAAACACTTTAACTAGGTACTAAGGTCCATAACACATTTTCTGATATGACTATTTCTAATTTTACTAAGCAAACAGGAAAATGCAATTCTTCACGTAACTCTTTAAGTACCTATCCAATTCTCTTTGAACTCTTTTTCACCATAGATAATCATTTCATACATTCCCCCTAATGCTTACACGTCAGTCAATGGAAAATGTTGTGAAAGCAGAACCAGTACAGAACGGACATGATGAAAACCGAGAGTAAGGATGAATCTATTTTTCATTCAGCAGGGAGTCGCAAACTGAATATACATCAAAAACTAAATTTTAAATGATAAACATACACAAACAAAATCAGAAACAACAACCACATGGTCGCTTTTATGAAGGAATTATAAGACACGTAACCCTTTGACAAGGATGTCTTACTCAGTGAAGCAACACCACAATTAGCATATCAAAATTTGCATTTCCACAGGCAATGGCCAAACTACATTATGACAACATAAACATCACGTCTCAATTAACTTCCTAAAGTTTAGGGAATTTCTCCAACTTTGATGCACGTCTATGTTATTCTAAATAGTAGCGGTCAGACAAAACCAAAATCTGAACTTTTATGCATCTTTCATGCATCAACATCAAGATAGGTCCAATCATTAACAATAGGCGATGACATTAGGTCTGTACCCTTATAACAAGATGGTTGTAAAACCATACATTCCAACATGAAAGCTATTGAGAGGAAACTATATGCATCTTGCACTTAACGTTTGATTATCCCAAATCTAAATCTAATAATGTTGGGGAAATTACCACAGGTGAGACCAGTTTGAACACTCAAATGTAACCACTTGTAACAGGCTACTTAAATATAATGGGAATGGTTGGCAGATGCCATCCCAAGGGCTCTGCCCCCCTTCCTGGAGTTCAGGACTTTATCCACTGCTGGTAGGCCCTGAAGGCCAAATGGAATTGTCAAGAATCTGGTAGAACTGGTGGAAGGACACGGGCGCAGAGACGGTATGCTGGTAGTGAGCCATGTTTTTTAATGAAGGATGAACGAAGAAAACAAAAGAACAAACTTACAAACGTAAGGCAGACAATGACAGGGTGTAGTAGCGCCTTCGGCTAACAAACCAAAATAAACCACACCACTGTGGTAAAACACTCAACATAAATAGGTTCCCCAATTGGAGGCAATAACGAACACCTGCCTCCAATTGGGGAGACCACAACACATAGAGGTGGCTAGAGTCACCTATTTAGGCCATGTCCTGGCTATGGCCCCAGCCAGCGCAAAGATGGCTAGGGGCATAGCCAGGACATGACAGGAATGTTCAAAATGTTAATGAAACGTAAGTTTCCACACAATAATTTCTGACATGGTCCTCAAACTCTTTAGTAAGAGACGTCATGCTTTCAATTAAAATCAAATATCCCACATTAACTGAAGGTTCAGAGCGATTAACCTACTCATCTAATATTATTGCTGTTTGTTAAAAAAAATGTTGCTTATCAACACAGTAACAGCAAGTCGGGAAAAAAAGGAAAAAAACTCTTAGGGCGATGTCAACAGAAAACAAATGTATGATATCACTAAAGTCAAGGTACAATCAGTGAGTTATCCCCAGGATATTCCATTCTAGATCTCTAAACACTGTCACATCAATCTACCCCATTTGTCAGTGTAGCATTACAGAATCTAAACTCCATTAACAGTGTGTTTTCTTAACGTTAAAGAATATCACCATGTGGATTCTTCATTCTACCACTTATACAAAATATAAGGAGAAAGAAAACACAATATATCAACCTTCTGTAAGAAAACCAAAAGGCTTTTTTACCAAATTAGGAAAGCATCATTGTACCAATTTCCGATTTATCTCTTGGATTAAAGTTAGAACATTATGCTTGTATTGAATCCTAAGGTACCAGGCCGAAAACCTCCATGTGTTCCAGTCACCCGCACAACACTGGAAGGCAAAGGCCACTCACCCTCTGCCAAAGGCCACTCACCCTCTTTGTGAATCATGAACCGGATGGCCCGCCACCAGCGAAAACAGTCCCAGCCATGCCAGGATCTCCTGTCTGAGCGGCACACTCTTTTATAGTTGCACCTCTCACCAGTGATGAGGAGTGGGTCTGTCTCTTCCAGCCTCCCTGTAGAATATTCTGGAAGGCTGCCCTCCCAGTGCGCGCCTTTGATGTCCTAAACCCCTTCGGCCAATGTGTCCGGTTCGGCGGCAGTTAGACGACAGTCAGGTCAATACAAAAACAAGAAAAAATAACATTAATGATTACTTACATTTTTCTGATCTTTTAATTTGATTGGGTGATGCAAAAGGATGTACGGTGTTGCTTCAACCTGGGAGTAGTTACTTAAACATCGGCCTGTGAGGCAGCAGTACCTCCCAGTTGCCTTCCGGGGCACCTATGTCATTTCTGCCTTTGATGAATCCTGCTTTAGTTATGGAAAATCCCACAATCCTTTGTTGTGACTATTTTAACATACACTACAAATTGACAATCTGAGCCAAGCACTTCAAAGCACACAGAAATTGGTTTATTTTTTTTTAAGTCTTAACTCAATATTGCTCAGTCTATTTGCATAATTAAATCTAACAAGGCACGATTAGCAGAAACATATGGGTGGAATACAATTTATCTTCTTCATTTCACAGCAAATTACAGATTCTTCCAAAATGGAAATAATTAGTTAGTGGTGAGAAACAGTAGCTCAATTTAAGGAATGGAAAAAACAAGATGAGTTAATTAATCTGCACAGAAAATATAATTCTGTAATTTGTAAGGGAACAAACTCAATGTGGAAGTAAACCAATATAGTAATTATTCTGTTCAGTGGTAGCAAAGTATTTTTGTCTGCAGGAGGCGGAAGACAAGGATGAGAAATCCTTTTTAATCTTTATTTTATCTGCAGGGAAGGTCACCCTTACAGAAATTCTCTGGCCAAGCAGGGCATAGAGTGGGCACGTTTGTGTTTTCACATCTGTGTATGTGCGCATTTTGAGTGAGGTAGGGTGGGTTGTCATGGAGAGTCTTATACAGTCACCAGGTACTACATGAATACACACAATTTTAGAGTGAAACAGGAAGATTAATGGCACCTGGTCTTGAATATGGGGAAAGGTTCCACTTAGCTGATCACAGGGCTCTTAATTACACACACCAAATATCCTCTGGAGAAAATCATCCAAATACATGGCATAAGTAGAAAGAGACAAACAAGCCATTACTATGCTAGCCATTACCTGAACTATACCACAGCAGGCAACAAAAACACAAGCTCACACGTGCCTCTTCCTTTGCCCACACCCTATGCAATGTCATTTTACCAAATTGGACTACACGTGAACACAAACTGCTTTTTACCTCAATACTGATTTTGTACGCTAACACTGTACGTTTTGATGATGATAGCATTTCACACGAGTACTCCCAAAAGAATGACCAATTTTATGAAGTGAGCACAAAAAGACAGTGGAGGGTGAATGTGAGATTAAAAGAAAGGTTTCAGGGTACATCTTCATTGAAGTGCTTAGAAAGCGTAATACTTAGACAAATGTCAAAATAGTACTCAGATGTTAGATATGTTTTGGCTATGTAATTGTTCTAATGGGACTAATACACAAGTGTCAAGACTTTAATTAACCTGTAATAGACATGTTGCAAATACAGCACTAACGTTTCTATCCAGAGATGGAAAGTGACCATTTTGAATTCTAAGTACTTAAGTCTTAACCTTTGAATTGGAGTCAACCTTTGAAAAGTCAGAAGACCAAATTTTCTCTGTTCAGGTCACAAGTCCCACATTTACTGTTTTATATCCTAAATTGAATGGCAAGTTTCTAATGGCAATATTACTTATATTTACTCCATTCCTGTAAGTTTAAGAACATTAATTCACACAACAAAGCATTTAATTATTCCTACTCTTTTAAGGAACTTAAAATTTCTGCCAGAACTGCAACGTTTTGCAATTGATTTGAATGCTGTTGACGTGCTGTTACGCTGCTTGCAGTTACCTACTTGAAGCTAAGTACCATTATTATGCCTTTTCACAGTAATTGTTGTAGCTACTTCACGGAGGAGAACTGTCATCTTCAGTTAAAGATAGCAGAGTTAGAGGCTCTGCTTCAGACGCAAACGTCAGGCAAGGATTATGTTAGTGTATAAATGGGAAAAACTGCGTCTGTGCCACCAGGAAGAAACTATTGTCTTGTTAGCCCCCCGGCACAGCTCCCGCAGCCGGGCAACAACTTTCTCTTGGTCACTGGGAAGAAATGCCATCAACCAGTTAAACCTGGGTAACTGCTAGAGCGGACTGAGATTTTCAACAGGTTTTCCCCACTGGAGTCGGAGTCAAGACCCGAGCCGTCTTCGGAGTGGAATGATCGACAGGCATTTTCTACAGGTGGCCTGGAAAAACTGAAAACTTTAGTCATGTAGGATCTGAGCATTAACAACTACAATATGAATGTATTGTTCATTAGAAGTGAATGTGCCTAGATGTTGAGAATTACAGAAAGTTAAGATTCTCCCTGTTGGTTGCACTCTGGTAACCACAGGAATGTTTACATTGACCATTTGGTGTGGGGGTTAGTGTCTTGGCTTTGCTAGGTAAACACACCCCTCAAGGTATTTAACAGCTTGTACCCCACATTACAGTTGAGAGAGTAGAGAGAGACAAAGAGAGTAGGGAAGAGTTTGAGCCTGTAAC